>JARHVA010001457.1:542500-600000 GCA_037957365.1 Torreya grandis
TTGGGACCTATCCCTTTATCTACATGGGGAGCTTACTTTTAGAGAGGAATTTCCTAGATATATTGGGTCCTCTATCTATATTGGATTGAGCATATATATAGTCCCTCGGATTTGATTGGCTATTCTTGATTAGAATAATAAGTTCTCATTGGAGATAGGAATAACTATGAGCATATGGGATTGATTGAGAATATATACAGTCCCTCAGGTTTGATAAGCTATTATCAATTGGGCTTTCTCCCTCTGCTTTCTTTTCTTTTCATTTTATTTATTTTATCTAGATGAGGATGGTGATCCTACCAATTCAGATTGATAAATATTGACTTGACCAAATATGAGGCTATATATAGTCAATCGATCCTAACAATTGATCGAGATAGATATAAATAGATATGTTCTATTATGATTAAGAGATATCTAGTTTGAAATTTATCAATTTTGATTGACCATCTATAAGGCTATATATATTTGACTATGAAACATGATTCAAAACATCATTTCTCATTCTATCTATCACGAAGTAAGCTTCCCTTACCAACAACAAAAGTTAAGTAGCTATGGCATAACTAATTAGGTAGGGAAAGAATATATGAAATGTATAGACTAGGAAGCAAGCTTCCCTTGATAGCTACGAATCTATTATAGAAAGTAAAAGTAGGTATGACAAGAATATATATATATATCATGAAGGAAGCTTCATTTGACTTATCGAGTAAGGTATAGTTAATTAGGTAGGGTAATAAAAAAGCTATTTATTATAAATTAAGATTCTATTGATAGACATGCCTTAATCCATAAGCAAATCAAATATAGATACCCAGAAGGTAAACTTCCCTTAATATTTGTACCTTATTCCTTTGATATCCATTGAGAAGGAAACCTTACCTTGATATGTTATTAGGTGATGAAAAGTTGGATATCAAAAAGGCAAGCTTCCATTTCCATTCTCTTTGGCATATATGAATTAGGTAGGTAAATATTCCATTATCTTGATAGGTAGGGAAATTTTGATATCATGGTAGGGCCTTTAGAATGGTATCCTTTATATATCTATGTTAAGGGCCCCATTCCTATGATATCTTTTGATATGTTATATTAGAGACCAAGGAATACTTAGAGTACAACAAGAAACTATTTTGGCCTTTAGGGGTCACTAGGCCATGCCCAAACTTTAAATGGTCCCTCCTTGATACACTGGATTAGGGCATATGCCCTTAATTCCATTTATATATCAATTTGGGTATAGATCAAGTTGGATATAGATCAAGTTGCATCAAGAAACACACTCTATCATCTATCATATTAGAACACTATTGTATTGGTAACCACACACACACACATATAGGCATGAATCAACATATAAATAGTTGAATCCCACTAGAAAATTATATGATATCTTTGAGCTCCTTATTTATGTGAAAGAGGATGAGTGAAAGAAGAGTTTATTTGGGTCTTATTTGAGTGAGTAAAATTTGGAATTAGAACATTGAGCACAAGCATGGAACTACTTTACCCACCATCAAGGTATTGGAGGGAGTGATTAAGAATGAAGAGGTGATGCAGGAGAATCCATGGTCTTGACACTAGTAGAATTTGGCAAATATATGACTACATGACTAAAAATTTTAGTAACAACAACTAAAATGTCTAAATTCTACTAATTTTTTGTAACTCATCTATAAATGAATAATTTGGTCATCGACTAAATAATTATTTAATCACAGAAATAAAAATGACTAAATAGTTAGTCATGCAAATACAAATTAGATGAAACTTTAAAAAATTATTTATAGTGGGAGTGTATTCATTGAATATTTCATCATTTCGTTAGTTGGTAATTATCTTGACACTAAGGCATTTTGGGTTATAGTAGCGACTTGCATGGGTGATAAAGATTATTTAGAGAGGACTTGGAGACTTCGTAAAAGGTGGTCAAAGAATTTGGGGTTTACTACAAAGAATTTGAAGTTGACGAGGCCGTCTATAGTGAAGTCAGATTTGGGGATGCCCTCTATAATGAATATTTAATCATTTAATTAGTTGGTAATTATCCTAGCACTAAGGCATTTTAGGTTATAGCAGTGACTTATATGGGTGATAAAGCTTGTTTGGAGAGGACCTGAAGACTTCTGAAAAGGTGGGTAAAGAATTCAGAGTTTTTGCAAAGAATTTGAAGCTAATGAGGCCCTCTGTAGTGAAGTCAGATTTGGGGATGCACTCTATAATGAATTCAAAGTTAATTAAAAATCCTCATTACATGAAACACAAAATCTATAGCTTTTTAATTGGAAACTTATAGTAGTTACATAGGCAACTGAGTACCAAAACCATGTAGGTAGATTAGGGTTTAAGGGACTATTTTTTATTAGTATTGATTCAAAAAATTATTATATATGGGGAGTTTATATTCATTCCATTTTGTTAAAAAAATTCTTAGTATTGATTAAAAATTCATTTTGATACAAAAAAACCCTACGGGTTTTATATTCATTCCAAAAATTTCTCCCTAGGGAATCTACAAATTCCTAAAGAGCTTTCCCAAGGTCTTGGTTCCCTTATTATAGGGGTGAAGGAAGATACAAGTTTCAAACCTTTCACATTCAAAAAAATGACTTTTCATATAGCCACCCCTTAATATGACCTATTACAACATATACTTTTTGACAAGTCTTAAAAAGACCACCAAATATATTTTGAATATATATTAAAAAGCATAAAAATAAGAGAAAGACAAAATAGGGGGATGTCCAAGATTTGTTGGTGCCATGTTGATGCCAGCTTAATTCTCATTGCTCCTCTACATACTTGGCCTACTTATTATTTAGTTTTCAAATACTTATTCTCCCATTGGTATACCATGAAATCACTAGGCCACTTATATTCTTGGATCTGGAGCAGGTTGGCCTAGTGATCTTTCCATCTTTGGTCTAGAAGCACTTTGACATCAATGATGAAATTTACATATCTAACATCTAGAGAAATTAATCTATCCAAAATGACATTGAAACTGAGAATATTTATGTTTTGATCTTTTTTCAAGAAATCAATGACTTGAGAAATTGTTTGACCATATTCACTTTTCCATGCATAAAAACCTTTGATGTTTTTATCCTCTATCAAAATGGAAGGAATAAACTGGTGTTTGAAGGTAGAAAAAGAGTCAATCTTTGCCTGTATTTTCTACGTCTCACCATTCACGTACTAAAATTCATCCAAGACCATTTTCACTATCTTCTTTGTTGGCTTGAGTGAGGTCAGAGCACTTGGATCTCTTTGTATAAATTTGCACAAGGTTAGCAATGTATGGTATGAAGGTTGCCATTTCTTGTATATCAGATCCAAAATAGAAATATTGACCTTCAACTGATCAATGGCCTGAGACAAGGAAAAATAGTATTCATGGACATCTCCCAACTTGTCAACAACCAATTTTACTCTATATTCCAAAATCTTCTCAAACACCTCAAGGATTTTCAATTTGGCCTCATCCTTTGTCTTCTCATTTTGCTTTTTCAAATATTCAATTTCTTTCTCCAACTTCAACTTCAATGCATTCAACTGATCAACTAGGACTATACTATCACTAGTTATTTGTGACACAGGATCTTGGTATGTCACAATTTCTTGGCTTTGAGAATCACCACCCTTCAAATTCTACTTTAGTTTGACATTTTCCGAATATAGCCTATTCACTTCATCATTCATCTAGATTTGATTTTTTTCATAGTCAAGCAATCTTTGCTCCATTTTCTTAACAATAGCTTGTGTGAACATTGTAGAGTGCATAGTAAAGGTGGTAGCTCCAAACACTTATCTATCCTAAAATGGAGCAACCACAGTTGTTCCCCTTGACTCCTAGACTACATCAACCAATCTTGGCTTATTGGTGTTCTTTTATCTGGCCCATATTACTAGAGTCTTTGTCTTTGGGTTAAACCCACAACCACTAACACCATCCTCATAATCAAACTTAGAAGCCATCATGGGGTCATCTTGATTTCTCACTTGGTCCAAAAAAAACATTTTCTTCAATTCAAGGCTAGGGATGATCAGCATATTACTCTTCAAAACCATTTGTCTAGCCTCATCAAGGCTAACATTTATTTCATTAATTTTCAAATCCTTGAAAGTTTGTGTCACAATTTGATCATGTTGAGATTCATCAGCACCCATTTTATTTATTTCCACCTTTTCTTAAAATTATTTCATCTTCATTTTGAGCCAAAAATCTTTGAATTCTATGGTATTGATAAAATCATTATCCTCAATGAACCTCATAAAAGCCACAACTCTTTCATCTTCTTGTAGTTTAGGCTTACCTTGTGTCTATTCATTCATTCTTACTTCTAGTTTGTGTGCTTCTATTTCTTAACCAACAAGGGGTTGATCAACTTCCTTTTCCTCTCCCATATGCCTCAAAATGTTGGCCACCTCCTCAGAACTACCAACTCCTTCAGTCATTTCATATGGAACCAGTGGAGAAACATCATTAGTCTTTTGCATTTCGGCAGGTGGTAAACCAAGAAAAAGTTGGATCTTACAATTACATTATATTTAGACTAGGTTCTTGAATCACAACTCCTGTTGGATTTTTGAGAGGGAGGTTGGTAGCCTTTGTAGGTTGCTTCTTAGACTTGTCATATTTTTTTTCAAAATTATCAATTATCAAATCTATTATTTTTAAAGGGTCCTTCTCTTCAACAAAAAAATCTTGAAAAATTAGGGTTTTGTTTTCTTTTGTCATCCTCAATCTTCTTCAAAATTTCCCACTTTTTTCCTATTATATACCTTTTGAAAAGTGACACAATTTTTTATCACATCCTCATCAAAATTGATTTGATGGGATATCCTCATCCTAGTAAGGATGACTTGTCTAAAAAAGTTAATGTGACCCTCTGGATCACAAACCCTTTCTATCCCTAATTTCAAAGAATATTTAGCCTTCAAATAGGCTTGCAACTCATCCAAGGTATCTATACCAATGTACCATCAGCGAAAATAGTGTTATTTGGAAGAAATGTGCCCTTCTTTTATTTTTTTCATCACATCTTTCTCCATCCAGAGCATCTACCACATGAATTCAAGAAAATAAATTATGTTTGGCATAAATTTTGGCAACACACGGGATGGTTGAGTACACCCATATACTCTGATTATAGTATGGTCAGGAAAGAAATACCAATCAATAAAGTTATGTTTGTGACCCTATTCTAGCCTATGAGTAAGAGGCCTCAACATTTATCTGACCTCTTTGGTCAATCTAGGAAAAAGGCTCCCAAGGGAACTCATTATTATGACTAAGAAACCATCATGGAACACAACATAGTTACTATTTTAATAATGAGTGTCCCATTTGTAACACCAACACTATGTAGGCAATCTCTATGCCTTTTGATCAATCATGCTCAATTCCATCCTTCTAGGCCAATTCCTTCTGTTATGATACAAAATTAAATGACACAACAAAGAATAATATTTTAACTCCATAGGTGTCTTGTTCTCCCTTATTCATAAAAATTTATCATGTAATTTTTTATCAATAAATGATGTAAAATCATACTCATCATTAACCTCTGGGTTCTGTATTCTCATGGCCATCATCATCATGCCAACTAGCATTCTATCTTGGGCATCAATTCCTAGCACTTGACAAAAAGAAAAATATGTCCTTTTGAAATACACAACAAAGTCATCAACTAGAAAATTCTCAACTGTAGTGGTTGGGATTGAAATCCTTCTAGTGTTGGCCCCTTTCCTCATGTACATAGGAAACTCATCACTCTTATGTGTATTTATCAAACTGGTATATTCTTGTTCACTCTTATTCAATTCAACTTTTATGAGGGCTTGCTTCTTGAGAATGAAGCAATCAATGATTACATTTCTATCCACAGCCACTAATGGTGACCCATTTGGTAACCTGATAGTTTTGGTGGCTAGATGATAGTGATGTGCCAATATCTTGATCAAATCCATATCAATGAATACATTTGGCACCAAAATCTTAGCCAAATTCAAATTCCATGGGTTTAAAATCGGTCCTTTTCCATCTTGCTTTTCACAAAAATACCAAAAAAGGTTCCATCCTTAGATAGGGACTCTAGCATCCCAACACCCTTCGCTACATCATTGAATAGTTTCTTATATCCTTTGTCAACTAAATTTGGCAAAATGTCCTACAGTGACTATTGAAGGGGCCACTTCTTCAGAATAGGGGACTCAATGCTTGTACTTGTAGACTCATATTTCTTAGGTGACATAGTTTGAACT
The DNA here is from genome assembly GCA_037957365.1 of Torreya grandis. Lineage (NCBI taxonomy): Eukaryota > Viridiplantae > Streptophyta > Pinopsida > Cupressales > Taxaceae > Torreya > Torreya grandis. The sequence continues at coordinate 548,771 of JARHVA010001457.1, forward strand.
AGGGTTTTGATAGTCACTCTACCAAACCAGTTGAAAACAAAGCACAAACTAACTACCAAATTTTATGAAGAGAGTGATGAGGCAGACTTACTTAGTTGAAAGATGGCCGAAGTGTGCACATAGAGATTGAATTCACCATCTACAATCACCACTGAATTTTCTTGAATGATGAAATATAGAGAAATTCCAAATTTTATTCTCCTATAGAGCTGATCATTTCACCATTACTCTGGTTTGTGCCATGAAATTGATAAATCTCAGCATTCAAGTCTTTCAAACATAGACCATTGATTTGGTCTAATCTAATGGTTGGGTGGGTAATTAAATTATGGGAATCAATGATAACCATTTCAAGGTAGTGATATAGTCATTTTAGCATTTAATACTTTACCACATCACCACAAGACCTATTTACATCTATCATGGAACCGTGGGAGCTTCTGAATAGTTATACCTCATCTTTCACCACTTATCTCCACCCTACAAGCCTTAATACATGTCATCACATGATGGCAAGATATATGTTACCCTTTATACCTCATACCGCTCTACTGCCAACCTTTGATCTGACCATTATGAGACCACGAGATCCTTTGGCATCCCTTCACTGTTTTCCATATCACTGCAAGCATTAGATTTAACTATGGTGAGAGCACAAGACATACTTTATATAACTATTACCACTTACTACTAGCCCAAAATATCTTCTTTAAACTATCATGGGGCTATGATATGTGTTAAAATGATCATAATAGGGTTCTCGAGTAGAGAATTCATTCATTGTGATTCATATTTACCTTCTATATTTTTGAACTAGAGTGTCAAGGAAAATATATGAAAAATATAGAGTGTAGACTCTAGAGAGTTAATATCTCTAACTATGTATATGATGGTTTGGGTGGCTAATGTCCATTGACTAACCCTTTAATAGTGAGATATTGTGTGATAGAATAATAAAATAGATGATAATATTGAAATAAAAAAATATGTGTCTCATATATTATGAATGGCATGATGGTGGGATACATGTTACTCCTTATACCTCATACTACGTTACCACCAACCTTTGATCTGACCATTGCTGGATTGTGGGATCATTTGGCATCCCTTCACTATTTACTATATCACCATAAGCATTAGATTTAACTGTGGCGAGAGTGCAAGACATACTTTATATAACTATTACCACTTACCACTAACCCACAAGACCTTCTCTAAACTATCGTGGGGCCGTGGTAACCCATCTCTATATACCACAAAACTACAAGTGACGTTCTTGCATGATGTGGGGAAGAGGTAACTATCTTTTCACTTTCTTTGGTTCCCACACACACGCCAAAGCTATTTGAATGTACTTTGGGACTATGGTAAGAGACAAAAAACCATAATAATGATCAAAATACAAATGTCTTTCACATGGACATGATATGGGATGCTTATGAATGACTCTTGGAATAATTTTAAAAGGAAAATGGACTCTTAGGATGAATTTTATGAATTTTGGAAAAAATGCCTCAAAGAAATGTGGTCTTATGGTGATGGAATGCCATGACGAATGCCATGATAAGTGAATTATTATGGATTGTCATGGCATTCCATCACCATGAGACCACATTTCTTTGAGGCATTTTTTTAACTAGTTCATTACCTTGTCTATGTTATTGCTTACTATTATGCTTTGATAGATTTTTTCCAATCATCCATAGCTTGTTTAAAAGCACTTATTTTAAGCTTTTATCGATAACAACAAGACAATGAACTGTTTGATAAAATGCTTTGGTAGGCATGTATGAAAAATGTGGTAGCATGGACAAGGCAGTGAATTATTTCAAAAAATGCCTCAAAGAAATATGGTCTCATTGAATGCCATGAAAAGCAAATGTAATTGGCAGCTGCTCCTAGTTATTAGTTATGTAATGTGAACTAATTGCATAACTGCTTAGGTTTACTTTGTAAAAAATATATTTTAATTTAAATTTGGTCATCTATCAGCATCTAGTTATTAGTTATGCAATGTGAAGTAATGCTTTGAGTTTGAAAGATGTGCAATGCAATGTAATCAACAATTTGAATATAAACTATAAAAATCTATTTTTTACAATTCATTAGTTAAACTCCCTATTTTATTTTATCTCTATAACTCTATTACTATGTAAATTCCTTTCAATTAAAAAAATATAGTTTTTGTCTTAGTCTACAATTTTTTACATTTTTTTTAATTTTAATTTTTTTTTTTTGATATTTTCAAAAAATCTTGAACTTTTGGTTTGCTGATTTTTTCCCCCAAAACATTTTTGTTTCTATGTGTATAACATTACATATGGATCAACATCTAAGGTTTACTATGGATCAATACCATGCATTTGATGAGAGAGTAGTTGATGAGAGGGACATGGAAAAATATCCATGTCCATGTAATGACTATCTTAGTGGAAAAGTGAGAAAAAGAAATCTAATTTATCGACATATGATAAGATATGGGCATAGTGGTATAATTCCTTGGTATTATAATTATTATGAAGATATGATAGAATTGCAGAATGTGAGAGATGAAGAGGTAACAAACATAGACGAAGTGGCACCAAGCATAGATGAAGAGGCAACAATGTTAGACAAAGGATTTGAAGTTGATATAATGTTGAATGAGGGTATAAACTATGATTGGGCCAAGTTGATGGAGGATTCAAGTTAATTAATTTGACAATAATCCTTCAAATTCTTAACTTGCAAGTCATGTTTGGTTAGACAAATGAGAGTGTAGATTAGTCATTGGTATTATTAAGTTTGTTGTTACCACCTGACTCCACATGTCCAACAAAATGAAGTCAATGTAAAAATAAAATCACTAAGCTAGGCTTAGGGTATGAAAACATCCACACATGTGTGAATGGTTGTGTATTATTTTGCAATAATTTTGCAAGTGATAGTGAATGTCTGAAATGTCATGAAGTGAGGTATAGATAAGGTTTGAAATTAGTTATGGTTCTTAGAAAGGTTCCTCACCACTTTCCAATAATCTCATGATTACTTTGAATGTATAGGTGTAGAAACATTGCTGAACTTATGCAATGGCATGTTCAAAATAAGATCACTACTGGAAAACAATGATATGTGCCTGATTCTAAGACGTGGATGGAATTTGATAACAAATGGCCTAATTTTTCTCAATATCCTCATAATATAAGGTTGGGTTTGGCTCTAGATGGGGTGAACCCATTCTCATATCAAAGTACTAAATGGTCAACTTGGCCAATGTTTTTAATAAATTATAACTTGCCTCCATGGTTAACAACTAAACCATTTTTCTTAATGCTATCATTGATTATACTAGGAAAGAAAAGTGTGACTTCAAATACAATTGATGCTTATCTAGAGCCATTATATGATGAGCTAATGGAATTATAGAATGGAATTAAAGTAATTAAATCTTTAAGGGATGGTCGTTAAATCAAATTCACTTTAAGAGCTTCCTTGTTGTTTATGATTCATGATCTTCCTGCATATGGCACATTGTCTGGTCTCATTGCTCATGGATACCATGGATGTCCTACTTGAAACTTTAAGGATTTTTTGAGGCACTAAAGAATTTTTCGTAAGTGTATTTATTATAGACATCATAGTTACCTTAAAATGGATCATCCATATCATTGACAAAAAACATGTTTCAATGGTCAAGAAGAGAATCATGAAGCACCATTGTTAATAATGGGTGATTACATTATTGAGAATGGACAAAAAAGAATGTCATTTATTAAAAATGATGGGATTTTTGGTAGTATATATGATCATGTAAATAAAGTGGTGTAAAATATTTGTGCATATTCTATAAGTTGCCATACTTTAATGATATATCCATTAGGCATATTGTTGACTTTATGCATATTGAGAACGATATAGCCTATGCTATTATAGAAACTCTTTTTGGTGCTTTTGATACTATTTCATCATATGAAGACTTTTGATAACTAAAGATTCATCAAAATCATTGGGTTGAAAAATGTGATGATGAAAAATATAGAAAACCTAGTGCTTCTTATGTCTAGATAAAGGAACAATGTGCACAATTCTTACAGTTGATGTCTTAGACTATCTTTCCCATTGGATATGTAAGTAGTAGTGTTAGAAGCCAAACTGACATTAATGGCTTAAGAGGCCTCAAGACCCATGACTATCATGTCATAATCAAGAATATCTTACCTATTGTGGTAAACATATCATGCTTGGCAAAGGGGCCAAGATTGGAAATTATAAGGTTGGGCCTAACATTAAAGAGAATAAATTTACATTTATTAGATCCTTCAAACTTTGAAAGTTTGAGGAAAGAGGTTGTTGAAGTCCTTCGTCTATTAGAATAGGAATTTCCACCAATAATCTTTAACATTTATATGCATCTTTTGATACATATACAATATGAATTAAAGCATTGTGGCCCAATAAGAACGAGATGGATGTATCTTATAGAATAATGATTTTGAAAAAAAATGTTCATACTAGGGCAAAATCAGAAGGCAACATGTCTGATGGATATTCAATGTAAGAGGCTATGTGATTTTGCATAGAATATATGAAGGATTTTGAAAATGTCAATCAATGTGTATGGGATGATGAAAAAGATGAGAGAGTTATAGGTGAAGTATTAGAAGGCAATGGATATCAGTTAAACCTATCACATAAATAAAGAAGTTAAATACATGCCTATATTCTTCAAAACACATGTTCATTCGATAAGTGGCGTAGGTTAAAAAAATTACATACTAATTTATTTACTCAATTACATTTACACATTTATATTATTAATCATACTATTTGTACATTAATATTTTGTGTATAAAATATGAAGAGAATCAAGATTGGATGCACCATCAACCTCAAAAGCGCAGACGTCATGATTTGATTGGAGGTGATTCTTTTCCAAAATTTGAAGAATGGATTGATAATGCATTCCATGATGCAAAATAAGAAGTTCAAGATATAATAACATAGGAAAGTGAGCTTTCAAAATATCCACATTTATGGGCTTTGTGTTTTATTGGAATGTGGGCCTATGGTAGTCATTTAAGAGTGGAAGAAAAAGACAAAGGAAAGACAAATTGTGATTGTGTTGTTAGTGATGAATTTATTCATGAAACTAAGAAAAAAATTTATGTTGGGTTCATCCAAGAAATTATTCAAGTGTATTTTGGTGAAAATATTCCTATATTATTAAAATGTAAGTGGATCCAACCATCTTCAGTACAATTTAATGAGTATGGATTTGTACACGTAAATACAAGACAATTTTTATCAGAGACGGATGAGCCATATGTTTCCTCTCTTAAAATGAATGAATCATTTATAATTGATGATGTAATAATCCCAAGATGGTCGTATGTCATTTAAATAGAGTCTCATTCCAAACAAAAATTCATGGAAGTTGTCGATATAATGCCTAATGAGCAATATGTAAATTTATAAGAAACATTCAAAGAAGTGGATGAATATGATGATGGAGTGTTTGAAGAAGAGATTTTGATTACCAATGAAGAGCTTGGGAGAGGAAATGTATTGCATGTCATAGATGAGGATGAGGAAGAAAATCAAGCAGATGTAGACATGAGTGATCACAATTCATAAGTGTCAATATCCAATTGAAACAAGGGATAGTCATATTGATAGTCTAACACCTATAATAGTAAACATCTTATTTTTTTACCACAAATTCTTTTTAATCTATAAAATAAATTATTTTTTAAGTTTCCATTTGTAGCTATCAATGGATTAGAAAGTTAACAGTTATCAACTTATGAACTCAATAAAGTTTTACCGATTCAAGTTGTTGATTTATAAATTATTATTTATTTGGACTTTAGGAAATGAGGGAAAGGACTATAAGGCACAAATTAGTTGATGATAGTGATCATAATGCTAAAATTTCATTGATAGATTATGAGTGCTTTCATAGATAAAAAATGGCCAAGAATAATGAATATTTATCGTGTCTTGGTTTGACAAATAGGGAAGTTGTAAATCCACTAAGTAGTATATTATTTATTTAATAGTGTTTAGTGAAATTTTATAGGTAATAGCTTTATGTATATAAGACATAATATGATATATATTTTTTTATAGGTAAGAAAAAGAGTGTAAAAAAATGCAAAGAAAAAACAAAAAGAAAGAAAAGATACAGTGCCACCATCTCATAAAAGCCAACGTATTTGTGATTCAACAAATACAGTTAGTGAAAACAATATTTGTGATGACATGTAGCACATCACCATGTGTTATATCAGGGTGCACATCACCATGGGCCATATCAAGCTACACATGGTGATGTGAAATATCATGATGATCTCTTAGCACAAAGTCTAAGAGAGATTATTTAAAAGAATCAGAGCAAAGGAACAATAGGTCTGCAGATGATTTATTCAACATTAAAGGATGTGTTTGAAGTGAAATATGTGGAGACTGGTATTGATCTACCTACTCATTCCACACTTGATATGGCCAAGGAGAATGAATTTTTGGTTAATGAAAGTCATGAAGAGAGACTGCTTGCATCTGTTGTGCCTCAGAGTGCACCTATTGCATCTAGAAATTTTGATGGAACTAGTAGATTAGCTAAAAATACTAGTAGTGGTTTAATAGAAGATGAATCTACATTTGTGAAAAGAGAAAGATTGAGTCAATATTTATATAAATATATAGAGAAGAATGCAAAAGAAAGAAAATTAGAAGGCAAGAAGCCATTCTTGGTTGAGGTATCAAGAGATGGTGATCCCATTGGGCCAAATACTATAGAGTGAGCCTCTAAGTTGGGTGTAGGATGTAGGGCCCATTTGGAAATTTGTAAATCAAGTTTTTCAGAGCAAGATCCATAAACTGTGGAAAATGTTATACAAAAAATGGAAAATGCTTTTGTAACTACTGGTGGACAAATATCTAAAAAATATTACAATAAAAAGATGAGAATTTTGATGAATATTTTTAGATACAGTGGCAAAAAAAAATCATGGAGGGAAAAGAGAGGTTAGACTCCACTCTATCTCCTAAACAATGGGAGGCAATGAAAGAAAGTATGTATTTCAAAGAATATTTTTCAGAGAGTAATAGAGGCAAAAGAGTAAGAGATAATGTGAGGGCTGGATATACATTTGGCTGAGGTGAGTTGCAGGCCAAAATGAACAAATTTGTAGTAAGTGTATCACTTTTTGATTCAATTTGCATTGTGTTATTTATTTTGATTTTTTATTGAACTGACTACATCTTGAAATTGACATTGTATAGAGAAGCAGGTGCAAAAAATATTATCAATTATATGGTATCACTAGATTGACCTAGTAAATCTAAGAGTGGGATGAAGTGGAAATCTAGTTCATCAACAGAGATTTCATAGCCATCTATTAAATGCCCAGTAGGAGCCTCTCTAGATCATGTCAACTCAGATGAAAGGTACCAACAGGTAATGAGTTGCATATTTGGTCTTACTTAGCAAGTTGTATGGTTGGTTTCCTTTATTAGCCCTATAGTTTTTGCATGGAATGAGCATAAATCCATGGATTTAGCTGAGGTAAGAGGCTCTATTGATCTCATTTCTTCTTGTTTGGAAATTTTGTATACAAATGCCTATTAATATGTAGATTATTGAAATATAAGTGTAGGAGACTCCAACCCAATTTCTTTATTGTTGGAGTGATCTAGAAAATGTTCTTTTGGAAAAATTTATAGCTTGCATTCTTTACTTGACTATTGAATTATTTGTATATTTTTTTGCATGATGGTTAAACCATATGTAGAGCAATTTTATCAAAACACTAAGAAAATAAAAATACCTTCATGATGTCAATAGAGATATCGATATTGATAGTGATCATGATGAACTAGACAAGAATGTGCAGCATATTCATCATAGTTGTGCCAAATTAGTTGAAGTAATATAATAGTTGTCAGTTATTTGTCCCAATGTTTTGTCATTATTCATGCTTAAAATGTTTCATATCTCAATATAATATGTATTTTTTTTGTTTGTGTAGACATTTATTGATAAACTCCAAGAAGGGGATAAATTTTAGGGATTGGATCCATTTGATGGTGTTCTTGTGGGCATTAGGCAGATTCACTTATTATCTATTGTATATGGAGTCAAATTGAAAGGAACATGAGATGAAAATGTAAATATTTTAAAGGTCACAAGTAACATACCCCTTCGTTGTGAAGACAAGATAGATGGAGCTGTCCATCTAAAAGAGAAAGAAGGGACCTTCACATGGTGGACACTAAAATATTTGAAAAAATTGGCATAGCTGATGTTTATCATGTACTAGCTATTAGACAGCTTGGCCTAATGCTTTATGCAATAGTTCAAATGTGTTCATGTTCAGGGATATTCTTAGTTTGTTTTGGAGTTATATAAGCAAAAAAAAGCATTGTAACTCAGTTTTCTCAGTCACAACACTAAGAAACACACTTTGTATTAACACATTTGCTAAAGCAAAGATACATATTGCTATCTTATATCCACTATAAGAACACCTTTTTCTCAATAAAATTTTAGTATTTTGCCTTCTTAATAGCTATTTAATTATGTGAAAATGAATGATTGATTATGTTTTTCTATGTTTTATGTCATATGTTTTCAAGTCTTATCATTATGTCATATGTTTCATGGCACCTGTATCTAATACCCAAACATTTATTAATTCATCTTGAGTTTTAAATTAGAGTAAGTTGTATTCCCTAATGATGTAAATGTTGATTCATGATAAATATTCATGGATTCATCATAGTCATGCTCTACATATTGAGAAAAATAATATTTATGCATTTTATGCAGTCTGTGAATAAAATTAAGGATCACTGCCATACAACATGGGCCATTTAAAAGTCTCATGGCCACATGAATGTAGGAATATTGTTAGTGTTGTAATTGGAGGTGACATAATTAGTTTCCAGCGTAATTGCATCTAATTTTCTTATGCCTTATATTAAGTTTCTCTTATTACGTAATTGGAGGTGACTTAAGCAAGCTGCAATCTAATTGGAATTACCTTTAGTGTGCTTAATATTATGACATATTTATTTTCATACTCTTTTTAGCTATAATTTAATGGAGTCTTAGTCAATATGGTATGTGAAAAATCTAAAATAAGAGTCTAAAATTTGACATCTCTTTGCATTTTTTAGATAGATATATTTAAAATATTTGTACTACTACTTATGCATCCAATGGAATTAAAAAATATACCCCCAAATGCATAATGTAACAAGTAAAATAGTGTAATGGGTGTCTATAATCATCATTTGTAATACATGTTGAAGGTTTTCTAAATTCTTCTTTCAAGAAGTGAGTATTTACAATTACATCGATTATATGTTTTTGATATTATAAGTCTACAAAGAGGGTGCAGAGCCCAAGTAAAAAATCCTAAGGGGTATAAAAATAGACCAAAGGCCACCAATAGCCAAAAAATAGCAAACAGATAAAAGCAAAATATGAAACAAGAAATAGACTAGGGATTAACCATAACAAAAACACTAGTTTTTTATCAAATCTTTTCAATCTTCTTTGATGAACTTGAGAAGGTCCTCCATGCTAGTAATTTTTCCTTATATATATTTATCTTATTATGGGAGGTCTTGTAGAATCATCAGGGAAGAAGCCACAAGGTGGACAAATTTCAAGCAAATAGTGGTTAGCACCTTCATTTTATTCTAAAGGGAGCACAAACCCTTCTTCACTTCATTCAACTCCATTTAAATCTATCTCTCCTCTTCACTGGTATCCATGAAATCCTCCTTATCAGAATCATAATTGGATTCATTTAACTCCTCAAAATAACTAGTTCCCTCCTCTAATTATTGATCAAGATTGGGTTTATCTTTTAATTTACCTACTTACTCCCCCTTGTCTGAGGTAGAGGGATCATTTACAGTCTTTACCAATGAACATTTTTCCCCTACTAGTCTCTTGGATCTCCTAATATTCATCGACTTTCTTTCCATATAGCTCTAAAATTTAAAACTAGACCCTTCCTCCACAGCCTCCTCACCTTGCACCTGGGCCTCTAGGTACTCTTTGTCACTGGCCAAATTCTGAGGCTCCACCCCCACCACTTTAATTTTATTACTCTTTCCATGATTTATCTTATTATAATTGATCCAAATAATCAATTTCCTCTTTTTATTTCCAAAATAGGAAGGGTTATTTTTTAGCTCTTGCAGCACTTTGATAGCTAGAGAGTCAAAAGTGTTGGGGGATCTAGAAGTCACAGCTATCAAGAAGGGGCAACTAGAGCCCATCCTAAGAGGCTAGGAAAATATTTTAAACTTAGGGAATAGGTTTGAATAGGGGGGAACAAGGTTCTTGGAAAATGGTAGGGAACCATCGAGACCCACAAAACCATATCTGACACTCAGGGGAATGTGATCATCAAGTCACTATCATGGGAAGTATCTAACACCTATGATTTTAAAGGCTTAAAGGGACAAAACATAAGGTGAAAGTGATAAATCCTAAAGATAAGACCTTGGTGGAGCAGAATGGTAGAGGTACTTGGGTTTTTTTTAGGGAATTTTTGATAGACATAACAAATGTCTCTAAGCAGAACAGGAGGAAGAAGGGGAAGTTAACCAATATCTTGTGATGAATGTGATTTAAAAGAGATAAATGGTAATGATAAAATCACTTAAAATGACCTTCAAGGGTAAAATATTTCATGATGGTGAAGCATACCTTATCCCAAGGGTTCAACAAGCTCTCTCTATCAAAGCTCCCCTACAACTGCACTGATACTTCTCCTTCAATGAAGAATTTTTCCAACCCTTCTGGGTCTTGAACTTTATCAAGTATTTTCAATCTTCTACCCTCGTAGTGTAAACTCATGGCCTTAACAATCAACTCCTCACTAGTAACAAAATCTATACCTCTAACCTAAACTTTAATGTCACCATTCCAGCTTGAAGCAAATTCAATGGAGATGTTCTCATCATATTCATTCAGACATTCAATAAAATGAGAAATTCCATGTTCATAACATATACTCTAGAGCATAGCATCCGCTTTAGTTTCATCACATGATAATGGCTCAGTTCTGACTCTTTCTCATCCCATGACTATTAAAGATTCACCAAATCATTGCATGACCACAAAGGGACCTAGACCAAAGTGAATTACCACCACCAAAGATTAACACTAAAAATTGAATCAAAAAATTTGGAAGATTTTGAAGCCCACACCCAATATTTAGTAAAATGCAAGATGATTAATTATTTCACATATGAAAGAGCTTGCCAAGATTTGTCATGCGAGAATGTGCCTTAAAGGATTGAGGTTGCCTCATGTGATATTGATTTTTTTCAATTCAAAATACTTGGAGCAAATGATGAGGAGTATAGCACAATGATGATGAATAAAATCAGCATGAATAAAAATGACTAAATATACTACCAAATTGATCAAAATGATGATTAAAATTAATGACTTAATAAAGTACCAATGGATAGAAATAAGTGAATTAAAATGACTAAATAAGTGACCAGTTAACAACAATCAATGACTAAATATATCAGTGAATAAAAATGACTAAATAAGTGATCAAATTATAACAATCAATGACTAAATATACTACCAAATCGATCAATCAAAACAACTAATAAATGACTAAAAATGGTTTAGTCATCAATTTGATTATGTTATAAATGACTAGAAATAAACTACTAATGGTCACATGATCATGTTTGTTCATTTATATGCATTTTTTAGTAGTTATTTAAATCATATGGTACTCTTTTTGTACTAGCGTGAGTAATCTTGCATTGAAAAAAATACAGTGTATTATTATTTTTGATGCTTTCATCTTTGTATCAATTTTGGTGTGCTTCGTTGGGGAAGGTTTCTTCCTCGATGTCTATGTTGGTCATTCTCTTTGTGGCTTATTTATTTTTATGCTTATAACTTTGGCTTTCAACATTTAATCATGCACAATTGCATTTGTCTTAGATTTTAGGTTGAAAAACTCCACTTTTTATGTTGGTTAGTTTTCTCTTTGGTGAGATGTTGTGACTTGTGCCTTTTTTATTTAGATTAAATTGACCGATTCAGTCTTGGTGAAACATTTTTTCACATCCTATGCTATTTGAATCCTATTTCCCATATTTGAACTTTGACTTTTCTTTATGGATTTATGGCTTTTGTATAATCCACGATGCTATCTATAAAAGGAAAACTTGTATGGATCTATAAATGCCTTTTGTGTTACTTGATAGAGGTAATAAAACTAGTGAATCTTGCATAAGTCTTATAACCTCCTTATTTTATCTCATTTGGTGATTGGATATGTTCCTTCAATGGATTCTCTCAATGACACAAGTAATAAGTGATTATGCTACTTAGGACTGAATACCTACATAAGTCAGTGTTCAAAGACAAGTCTTCAAGTAGTGATTGATCAAATATTAATTCCATACTAAGCCTTGAGCATGCTAATTTTTTTCACATAGTGGCATGTAGTAATGTAAGCGATGATTGGGTTATGAGGAATAAACATGGTATTTGACTCTGTTGTTTAAAGTTTAAAAGCTTGCAGACATCTTTTATACATACAAGTTTTTTCAAAATGGTAAATCAATTATGTAAATCATGATGGAGTCATGATCAAGGTAAATATTTTGATGCAGTGTTATGCATTGTCTAGAATCTATTGGTTCTCACGCTTATTCAAATTAGCTCTTAGTACCTAGATGAAACTCAACAGATCTACATTGTGTATAATAATTAAAATACTAATTTTGTCTTTTAATTAAAAATTTATTCATTGTCTTTTATTATGCTCTATGTCAAACTAGATTTGAACCAAATTTAGGTGATTAATGGGTTTGGTCCTTCCTATGTGTTATGTGGTATTGGAAAATGCATGTGATAATCTTGAATCATTGGGTGAAGACAAAGGAATAGGAGGGTAAATTTCATTTGATGCCCATTATCATCCTTATAAGCAAATAGACATTTTACTGAAGGGGTCAGATGGAAATAGAGGAGAAGACTAGAATTGCATGATATTTTGATTATCTTCATCTAGGAGGTTTTTTAGATTACTATTATAAAGGTAGAGGTCAGTGTATAAACTGTAGGTGTTTATCTATCATTTTACTCCATATTATGAATGTAATAATCCCAATAGTGGCATTGATTAAATCTAAATTCCATTATATTAATGCAATTATTTTGATCTCTGTTATGTGAACCTCAATTTTTTGATGAAATGTTTGTGTGTCTATTTGTGTTATTGAACCCTTGCAATATGGGAGGGACAAGAAGGGAGTGAATGGTTTCCCCCTCCTCATGTGCACACTAGGAGGGACAAGAAGGGAGTGAGTAGGGATGATGAGGGACAATGAATGAGTTATTAGGGATGATGAGTGACATTAAAGGTCAATGAGAGAGTGATTAGGGATGATGAGGGAATGATTACGATCGATGAGGGATCGTGAGGGTTAATGAGGGAGTGATTATGGATTAGAAGGGAGAGATTAAGGATGATGAGGGATGATGGGGTATGGTGAGGATCAATGAGGGAGTGATTAGGGATGATGAGGGATGAGGAGGGAGTGATTAAGGATTATGAGGGATGATGAAGTAGTGATTAAGGATGGTGAGGAATGGTGAGGGTCAATAAAGGAGTGATTAGGGATGATGAGGGAGTGATTAAAAATTATTATGGATGATGAAGTTCAATGAGGGATTTATTAGGGACAATGACAAATGAGAAAAGAGTGATGAATGGTGATGAGGGATGGGAAGGAAGTGATTAGGGATGAGGGAAGGATAATGAGCAAGTGAAATTAACATAAAGTGGTTGTTTGATGTGCATAAGTCATCAATGTGACCTATGCTACCCCAATCACACCATTTTGTCTTAAATTAAAAGTGAGTGGCTTGTAAAATTCAATTTTGCCAAACCCAAGAATCCTAAAAATGCTAACAAGCAATCTTGAAGGTACAAAAACCTAAAAAATAACTATATGTTTACCCAAAATGAAAATCAATTACAAAATTTATGCCATAAAATCTTTAGCTTTAATACTAAGAACCTAAAAATGCTCAAGTACTGACCACATTGGATTTTGAAAAATTATCTCCCACATCATAAGGCATGCATCTGTGAGACCTATTCTTTGAGATGCAAAGTGACCCTAATTTATTATATTTAGTAAAATAAATTTAACTTATAAAAGTAACATTTATTTTAGTGAACCAAAACACCTACCCATCCTATACCTCCTTCTTGGTTCACTTGTGCAATGTTACAAGAATGTGTACTCATTATAGAATAATGCATATGCGTTCCTTTCACATTGACAAAAGACCTACATACTACTTCTAGTTTCTTTTTGGGCTATGTCAACATAATTTGTACGTGTTATGTCTCACAGTGCATATGCATTATCTACTCATAATGCGTACACATTATGGCTCAGAAATCTAAGTCTAAATTTAAATAACGTGTATGCATTATAGCCAAAGCACGTATGTGTTAGGGTCATAACACATACGCTTCATGATAGATGTCCATGTAATTATCCCCAGACTTCATGCACTTACCCATTAGGTTTTTATAGATAGAATGCCTTGATTTTTAACACAAAATGTAGAAAAATACTCAATGCATTTTTTAAAATTACAAACAAATACTGAAATACAAAACATATGAAATGTTCTTCTTTCTCTTCCATTGCATTGTCTATTGTAGAAATGATTGAGATGTTAAAAACATCAAAAGATTCAATTAGATCCTAAATATGATATTTGTATTTTTTTAAATATGATAGATTACAATGGAACTTGTTACGTACTTGGTTAAATCCCAATTTAGAATCACTAAAGACTCTTAATTGATGGACAACAACCCTGATTTGACTTCAATGAGTGTTTAAGAATGACGGATTTAACTTTTCTTTCAAAAAAAATGTCAGCAGAATGTTTTTTAATTCTAGGTTTAACCGACCTACCTGTTTCCCCTATGTAAGGAATACCACAAGAACAATCCACTTTTTAGCCACCACTCCTAAGGTTAGGGTCCAATTTGTCCTTAGCAGATCCTAACATCATGCGTAACTTGTTGATAGAAACAAAAGTGGAATGAATGCTCTGGCGTTTGAGATTTTAGCTAACTTAAAAAGATTTAGTTTCCATTTAAATCTCCTTTGATTTATTATTTCTAATAATTTAATAAAAGTTTACTTTCTTTCTTTATTTGTTTTAGAATTTTTATCTTACTGGTTACTTAGTTCGTTTTAGGTAATTCTCTAGTAACGCCTATTTTCCTTCTTCTTTTTAAGAATTATGGCTATAATGTTCTAATATAATTTTCTGCCCTGATTAAAGATTACAAATGTTGATCCAAAATGCGTAGATCATCCAAATTTAACACAATTTTTTCGAAAATTTTGTTATTATTTTATGAACTATGAAAGCTTTAAATCTTTATATATATATATATAGAATGGATATTTTAATTTTTATAAAATATTATATAATTTTTAAATTAATAATGGCTTTTGACAGGTACTAAAATCGAATTTGAGAAGCATCAAAACTCAATCCCAATCCCTAGAAAACACAAAATCTTCCTCTCCATTCGAAAACACGAAGACAACTCAAAAAAAGACATTAAATAAACATGTTTTCTTTTAATACGGATGTTTTACAACATTCTTGTGCGCCATAGCGCGAAATTCATTTTCTTTCTCTGAACTTTTGGAAAAAGAAGATACGGTTATTAAACCATCACAGGCGGGAATGGAAAGTGAATAAATGCTTTTCACGAATTAATGTTGAACCGTAAATTGGCCAGCCAATCATTTTCCCAAAACGTGATTTGTCACAGGAATGCCCTATCCTTTGAAAGTCCTTATCATCCAGGCAGGCGTGCCGAGGTTAATGAGCAACTTCAAAGCTGACGCCGGCCACTGTGGACGTGTCGGTAGCCACTTGTAAAGACCCATGGCACCCTTCCAATGAGAGGGATGTTATTCTCATTTGTGACGTTAGCCTGTGGTGGCAATGGCGAAATTGGAATTATTTAACTGGCCAACATACACCTATTTGATGTGGTACGTCGGTATATTTGATGATGGTCCCGACTCTGCGATTCCCCAAAGTAATGAATTCAAGGCCTCATGCCTGCCCGGCCACATCCACCAAAAAAATCACATGCGAAGGCGTCTGTCTGTCTGTATTTGAAATACTACTGCCAGTATTAGTGCCACCCATGGTATGTATGTTTAATTGTTTTCACCTACTTCGTCGAATCTAATGTTGTACGGGCCACTGGATGGATCGAGTTTTGAGAAAACTAGCCTGCCACGCGTTAAAGAGGAAAGTGGGTTACAGATGTCACACGGGAATCCTGGGTTTAGTATAAATTTAAAAACTTTTTTTACTGCGGGAATCATATGATATCTCACGCCTATGCAATCTAATTTGGTTCCCCACGTGGATTTGATAACGATTATTTTAATAATTTTCATCAAGCAATTTGTTACCCTGGGAAGCGGTTAGATATTTTATTAAATTTTCAAATTGAATTCCAAGAAATGTCTTCGTCTATAAAACTTACAAGTCGGCAGCGTTACTAACGTTTCCATTCCTAGTCGTAATATTGGAAACTGTAGTATTGTAATATTGGAAACTGTAGTATCAATCAAATATGGAAGAGTCGATTAAATATTTCCAACAGTGCTTTGGAAGTACATGGAATGGATAGACTACATTACTATTATGGAAATTTGGCGTTCATATGGCTATATTTATTTTTTTCTTTTCATTTGGATATTAATGTTGAAAGGTAGTCAAGAATGGTTTATGAGACTCAACAAATGTATGAATCTAGTATAATAAAGGTATGTTAAAAGTATTTTTAAAGAATATTAAAAAAGGGAAAAAATATTAATAAGAAATAACAATTCTATTATTTAAGATTTCTAGATTTTCAAATAAATAAATTATGTATTGTTTTATAGATCTTGACTAAGTTATTCGACACGTGGTTTCTTAAAAGTATTTCTTGGAATTAAGAATTGATATTTCTAGATTTTCTATGTGAAGACATCAATTTGAGAGTTCTTTGTTGACACTAAAGTGTTTCACAAATAAATCAACGTTGAACATTTATAATCTTCATACTAAATGAAAATCCTCAAGGATCCATGGAAATATCTAAAAAGACAATGATATCTTCCTTAAATCTCATAGTAGATAGAGTACTTGAAAATAAAGTGCTCTAGAAAACAATAATTGGTATATATACTCATTCTATGGGAGGTTATGATCAGATTTCATTTCAATTTGATAAAAGCAAACATGAAATTGAGTTAAACGGATCCTTAAAAATGATGACAACATCTTCCTCATATATTTAGGAATTTGATTTTGATCCTCATGAAAGGAAGAACAAAATTCAAAATAATGAAGAAGTTTTGGTTTTAATTAAGCCTCTTTGAGTTAAACCATGTAAATTTCAAGTACGATTTAGTAATTTCTTCATGAATACCTTTGTTGACTTCATGTTTAGTGCATTGAGGAGCATTAATAGGAAACCCAAGAGGAGGTAGTATTTTTATATGAATATCTAACTTCTAAATGAGAGACATAACTGTTGCATACCAATAAGATTTTCATCCTTGTTTGACATGTTGCATAGAAGATTGAAGTGCCAAGAATGGACACCTATTATGATCAAAGAAATAATCTGCTTTGTGTTAAAACTTTTACAATATAGTGATAACTTAGGAAATTAAGGAGATAAACATTAAACATACCTCGAACTCTGCAATAATAATTGAGTGAGGAACCATCCTTTTGAATAAAATCTTCTTTGATAATAAGAAGATGAAAACTCTTTCCAAACATTTGAAATCATTTTGTTTCAATTATGGGCCCCAAACTTGACATCCATACAACAATATGGGAGTAAATGATGTATGAAAAAGTTGAATTTTTGTTTGGATATCTTGAAATTGGAGTTGAAAACATTATCTTTCCAAGGACATCAATGTTGAATATCCTTTGCTAAGCTTTATTTCTATTGAAAATACAACACTAAAAAATGGTCCAAAAAAATACAACTAAAAATAAGCAACGATTACATTTTGTTAACTTTTTTGTGTTTTAAATAATAAATATAGTCTCATAATCAATTAAAAGAATGTTTTTTTACATATATTATACTATATAATATAATTAAAATTTTAAGATGAATAAATAAAATTTTGAGTAAACCATTTGCATTTTTTTTTTAATTACGAACCATTTATGCATATCAAATGCAATGTTGAACACATAACTGTCTTAAAAATTTAAGATCAAAACCACATTCGCCCATAATAATTTAAGCTCTATTTTTAATTTTTTTGAGTTCTTCAAATCAATGATGTTTAAGGCACATTGCATGCACATATTTCTTAACATCTTTCAAGTTATTACATTGACCACTAGAAGGCTCCATCCATTAATACCACAATGTACTATGTGTGTATTACTACTTTAGATTCCTTCAATTTACACTTATATAAGATCAAGGAGGTTTACTATTCAAAATTTATGTAATAAATTTTAAATAAAACTCAATTTCTATTACTTCTACATACATAATAAAATGGGTTTTCTTTCTCTTAAGAGTGTCACTGACTTTGTAAGTGAAATTAGCAATTCTCAATTGACAAGTAGTAGGAATTAATTAATAAATTATTCAAAGGTAGAGTTATTCATAAGATTTTAGAATGAAAGTTCGAATCATTGAACAAATGAACTTAATCAATATGTGGGCATGGTATTAAAATCATGATTCATTAGAAAGGTGACCATCTCAATTTGAATAAAAGCAAAATTAAGGTTTCAAATATCACTAGCAATTTTTAATTTTTAAGTGATTACATTATATATAATTAATGAATAGTGATTTGTTGGGGAGTTATTTGGGAGATCAAATTAAATAGGTATAACAAGTGGTTCCTTCCAAATCAGCATGCGGGTTTGGTATTGAAATTAATATTTGTTAAAAAGGTGACCATCTCAATTTGAATAGAAGAAAAATAAATGTATTAAATATCACTCTCAATTTTTTATTTTTTAAGTGATTTCATTAAATAAAATTAATAAATAATATATATATTTTAAATTAATTGAAAGATTAAATTAAAAAACTATAACAAATAATTCCTTCCAAAATTATAGAAAAAAAAAATTAAAAAAAGTTTTAGTTGTGCATCTCCATGAGAAAATTTTATTATAAAATTCATAATAAATTATATGAAAAAAGTTAAACAAAATATATCAACTCTAATAAATAAAATAAAAATCATTTGACGTTTATAGACCAATGACAACAAAAGAGCCATGAGATCTCAAGCTAAATGGAGGACGGGTCAAGCTTAAATTTTAATAGCCTCAAATGGAAATCTTTGTGTTTCAGGGTGCTAGTGGCATTAGTAGATATTATAAAGAGAAATTATGAGTTATTTGTTATTAACATTTTTAAAGCAAAAAATAGTATAATTGAATCTCATTTGTTTTAAATATGTAAGAATGGGTCTGGATAATAACATTACACAACTTTACATTAAATGAGTTTAACATATCATTATAAATGCTTTAATTATGAATAGCACGCCCAATTAGAGAAATCCATCTCTATTTTTTTCATTTTCATTTAATTTTCTTATGTATTTCACATAGTTAATGGCCCTACTAACTTTCTTGCTAACGTTCTTAAAAATTGGTGTTTGATATTCGCTTTAAAAAAATTGTGGGATGAGCATAATAATCTTATGAAAAAATACAAGCACATTATTTAATATCTTATTATTATTTTTAAAAAAAATTAAAAAATAGATGATGTTGATTGTCTCTTTTAGTCCATCTCCAAAAACCTTACTTTCATTATGGATCATTAGGAAATTAATTTCTTATTTTTAACTTTAATCAAATTAAAACACATTTTGAAACCTTATAAAATGGCGTAATCATTGAGGCATTATCTTAATTAGAGCATTATCTTTTAAAAAATTGAAAAGTAACATTCAATATAGTTGAACAAGCAATCAGGATAATACAATCCTTCATTTTTATATGTTTTTTCACTACAAAAATAATTAACAATAATGAAATATGAATACTAAAAATTAAATTCAACCATAATAACTTCAATTATACTTTAAGACTTCAAATTTTCACTTTTAAATTTTTATTAAAACTATTTGCTTTCAACTCACTTGTATTTTATTTGTTTCACACACACACACACACACACACACACACACACATCTCAAATTTAAATTGTTATACTATTGACATGCAAAACAACACATAAAAGATAGAAATATATAATAAAAGAATACCAAAAACCTTATGGACAACAAGGGCCAAAAGGACCCAAAAAATGACCAAGAGCGTAGTTTTACACTCATGATCAACTAAGGGCATACTAGTACACTCTTTGTCAAAACCTAAATAAAATTAAAAATAAAGATAAAATGAAAAAAACTAAGGAGGAAGGAGAGAAAAGAGAAAAGGGAATAAAATAAAGCCTATAACACAAGGAACACGTGTTAATATGAAATTAATAAGTACAAATATTCAATAAATACACAAGTGCTCTAAACCATATAAATTGACATCTAAAATTATTTCGAACCAAAATTAAATATGTATAATAATATAATCTAATTATTTAATATTATAATATAACTATTACATTATTAAAAAAAAAAAAAAAATTACTTTAAATAAAAAATTATCCTCATCTTCCATGTAAAAATTAATGAAATAATTTTATGAAAATAAATTAAAAGGTGATAAAATATTCAAATATGAATATCTATCTAAATTATTAATGTTGTTTGATTTTTAAGTCCCTGTCAAAATATATATTATAGGAATCATTTGAGAAAATAATTTTTCTCCTCTAATGAATAAAAAGCTTTGATAAGATATACAAATTTATCAATTTTAAAATTTAACCATTGAATATTAAGAAATATTCAATTATATGTTATTATAGAATATTTTATTTATATTAATATAATAATAAAAAAATCATTTTAAAAATGATAATTATAACAAAATTTATTTATAAAGTTAATTGATCTAGGACTCAATTATTACAATTTGAAATGGTTAGTGTTGCATGTGTGGTTTGTAGGTATTAGTGTTTGTACTGCCACAGGGTGAAACTTAATAAAATCTATGTTATTATTATTTTGATTTTAATTTATTTTTAGTTTGACCAAATTTATATTTGGTGGTGTTGTGGGCCAAATTTACAATAAAAATAATAAATCAAATAGAAAATACATGTTACACCAAAATTTATCGATGATGGGCTCTTTAGATGAGGTTTGATGGCTTAATCTACTTGACCCAAAAAAGTACTAAGAGAATCAAATATATTATTGTATAAAAGGAATTTTTCTTATTGTATTTATACTTAATTGTAAATTATCATTATATGAATATTATTAAAATTGATGCTTTTCCAAAATTAATTCAAGTCTAGCTTGACAAGTGCACTCTTTCATTAGTGGTAAACTACAAAAAAAAAAATGGGAAAAAAATAGTCAAGACAGTTGTCAAATATCAATGCACCTTTTAGGTAGGTGTAAATTTCAATAATTACTCTATACATTTATTTTTATAATGACATATGGTTCTTAAAATCATATAAAATTGAAAAATTTAATGTTTTCATCTTAGAAATTTATATCAAATCACTCCTTATTTTACATATTGATATAAATACTAATATTGGATAACTTAACAACATGTTCTAGCTAATACAATCACTTTTGAGCCATGAAAGGCATAGGTTTATGTTCAGTGCACACATGTAAAAAGAAGTGCACATGTATGGATTTTTATTCTTAAAACAATTTGCAATACAATAAATTTCATGCTAATTTATACAGTTCACATAAATAATTTCAAGTAATTATGATAATAACTAGCCACTTCATAGTGTTTTTTTAATACATGACCTCGACTTGGCCCCATTTTAAATGTTCAATTTTTTTTTATAAATAGTTTATTTTTTCCATATCTTCATCCCTTTGTCTTGTTACGATGATATTTAATACAAAATCAATAATCATAAGACACTTGTCTATATATGCTTGCATATCTCAAAACACAATACCTAATTTATTGCTAATAAAAAAAATTATGTAGTGCGCTAATAACATCCATATTTTTGAAGAACAAAATTCTTAGTGTATTTACTTTAAATTTATTTACTAACTCTTTTTAGTCCATGCCAAGGTAGGGTACTATAACTTCCATCCAAACAAAATAATTTATTAACTTGAAATCATAAAATATTTTAACAATTATAAATCTAAAATCTAAATATATTTGAATATTCCTTAAAATATTATTATAGAATATTCTATCTGCTTATCAAATATTGGTATATTTTTTATTTATTTTATATTCTTATATTTTCAAATTTTTAATATTTAACGTAAACTCAACACAATATTATTGTAATTACTCCTTTACACTTTGTAATGGTATTAGTGGAAGTAGAGATCTAACTTCATATAAATTAAAAGATGTCCTTTCAAATCACATTTAAATCTTCATCGCTACCATTATGATAGGGTAACATAGTAAAAATTGCCATGTATTTTTTTAACTATGAGATCATGTGCATAAATAAGTGAATTTTACGGTCTATAAGCATGTTTACTTTGTAAAAGGGATGATAGAATCTTGGTTTCTCACATAATCATACATATTAGTTCTCAATATGTGCAATGTGAAAATACAATAAATATATTCCACATTGTCACATTATTATGTGATTATTAAATTCTAAAACTCGTGAACACTATAAAATTTACTATAATTAATAAAAAGATATTCTAGAATAATTATATATGGAGGCTTATATATCTATTACCTAATGATTGTCTGATAATTTTGAATGTAACTTCTCTATGTTTCAACAATTATTGTAATCACTTTCAAATATAATTATTTTTACCAAGTCTAGTCAAATACCATGTAAATTTTATTTATCATATTTCAAGTTGACATTACCTTCTTTTTAGTTTAAATTAGATATAAGTTACATTTGAATTTAGTTTTTAATAAGTTGAAAAATTACAAAAACTTACATATATATTGTTAGTCCCTGCTGATAATATAGCTTTCACCTAAACTAATAATAAATAATATTTTAGCTCTAATTAATTATAGTTAATCTATGCAATTCATTGTTATGTTGAAATTACATTATAAAATTTAACCATAAATAATATTCAACACTAAAGCAAAGATTAGCTGCTACATAACCCTTATTTAGACAACCTTCTAATCTAATTAAGCAAGGGTGTAGCATGTCAAATCCGTGAAGGAAGTAAAGACTAAAAAATATATTTATAAATATTATTGTTATATAATTGTAATTGGTAATTTCAATTATTTATAAGTATATGATCTTGAAATAGTCTTTAATATTTTCCCCCAAATACATATAAAGTTACAAGATTTTAAAAAAAATAATTATCATAATAATAATTATAGTTTTTTTTCTACTTCAACATATGACAGAATACTTAAAGTAAAGCAAAAAAATAATGGCACAAAATAACTGATCCTCAATTGACTTTTATGGAGTTATAATGGGTGTATCAAACATTGATCCATAACAGACTTTCATTTATCTAAAACATGTTTTTTATTTTACATGAACCTTAGCATCAAAACGAAGAAGATGACGGGGCAAGTTAAATGTTGCATGGTGTGACATTTGCATATTTGAGATGTTATTGGTGAATTATGTAACATTAAGATGGTCTTATTAAATTACAGTAAATAATATGAAGGATGACCAATATGGATTGTTGAAGCTTGCAAACATATTAATAATAATCAGGGTTAGAGAGAAAGAATGCAAAAAATCTATATATATATATATATGATAGAAAGTTTGAGTTTAGGGATGCAGACTATCATTACATAATTATGACAAATAAATGTTTGTTAGGCCACAAATTGAGCTATGAAACAAGGATTGACATTTCAACTTTACAAACACTGCTAACTGAACTTAATTTATGTATTTAACAATTTATCATAAGGTTTTTGAAATGTCTTCATTATAAACTATAATAGAATAAATTAATATTATTATTTTTTAAATGTCAATTTTTGTTTTTGTTGTAAACTAACTTTGTACTTGTACATAAATAAAACAACTAAACATATATCCCCGTTAAACATTATATTAACAATCTAATCATTTCAAAGGTTTCAAGGTCTTATATTTTATTAAAATTTGATATAGTATAATTCGTACAATCACATCTCCCTTAAAAAAAGGAAAAAGAAAAAGAAAAATAAAAAAAAGATATAAATTAGAAGTAGCCACAATGTTCTAGTGTATAACCCTTAAAAACTAGGCTAAGTTGTAATATACTGATATTAAAATATTTATAATCTCTTTTTTAGTCTCCCTAGCAGGAGGTACAAATTACAAGTAAAACTTACAAACAATGTGCCAAAGAAAATGCACAAATGAAAGAAGGCATCAAGTAATAACTACTGGTTCATCGATGGTCCCACATGTGTTTCATTACTGTATGTTGACAATTTTACACATACGTCATTCCATCATAAAATAATTATACCGATTTGTATTGCAAATAACATTTATAATAAGATAATATTCCACCATTCCCCATCCATGTATTTCTATTTGTTAAGAACCAACTTTTATATATATATATGTGTGTGCGCGCGCGCGCATGTGTGCGCATACACATAGAGATAAATATATACACACAGACATATACATGTGTGTGAAGGCGGGAGCGGGATGGGGGATTCAAGGTTTATGACTGCCTTGAATCCCAACCTTCAAAAAATGAAATGGTTTTCATGTAACAACCCTCAAAATATATATGGGAAAACGTTGACTCAGAAATTAGCACTCAACAAGAAAATTTTGGTAGTTCACTTAAATTTCATGCCAATCATTTCAAACAGGGTTGACATTATTTCAAATATATTGATACTGTATTGAATAAACAAAAATTTAGAGCACCCAAGACGGTGATGCAACACTGATGCACAGATCCTGCTGAAAAAATAAGTGTATCAAAACTACTAACAAACATTACACTGAAAAACAAAAAATGGGTGTACCCAAACAAAGAAGAGCGTACCTAGATATATTTCCCCAAATGAACTGCTACTAAATTTGCGTCCTAGTCTTTATTTCTACCCTGCCTTTGGTTCCATGAGTGTCTCAGCCAATAATGGCCCTGATTGTTTAGTACAAGTAGAAACCGGATTGATAGCCTAGAATATAAAAATTCCATTGTAATAACTTAAGGGTGTAAGCTTTTGCATAATCATAATCGTATAGAGCATTTTAAGTCTTTCTTGTCGTCTTCACTTTCATGTCTTAGAAAGTTAAAATAAAGGACTTAAGAAAATACCTGGCCATGAAAATTTTTAGTAAAACAAGGCTACTACAAGGCCTACAAAATTAAGCGGAATAAAATATGGAAAACTGAAAATAGAACTTGAGATTAAGCCAAAGAAAATTGGAAACAGAACTTGACATTAAGCTAAAATATAGATTAATTCATATTTTCTCCATATAATCAGGGTATTGAAGTTTATGATAACAAAATACATAGAAGAAGCTTTTATTTCAACATGGAAAGGAGGTTTAAGTGTGGATATTGACATATGTGGTTTGAAGGGCAAAATTTGAATATGTAGGAGTTCCAATCACACAATAGGTTTTGTGGATCTCAGGGTTTGAATTTATATTTCCATGGCGTCAATACAAAAATTCTCATTATAGAACTCAGTGATCACTTTCAATCTAAAATCGCCCTAACCCATCACATTTCTTTTTTAACACATTTACGGAACATAAAACAATATTTTTCACTAAGTGGATTAAGTCATGAAATTACTAATTTAACACATCTTTATAACTCATTGTCATGTTCTTTGATAAATTAATCCGACATTCAATATGAAACCATCAAATCAAACAATCTACCTCGCATTAACAAATGCAACATTCAATCCCAGATCATACATGCTTGTACAAATCCGTCCTCTATCTATCGTGAAGTAAATGCCCAACCTCGATCCAAGTAAAGCAGGTCATAATATTAAAAATATTCAACAAATCAACTTGCACCAAATAATATTATTTTATGTACCCTATTAAAAAATTGCTATTTCACTTTACAAAAAACTTGTATTTTTTTAATTTACTAATTAATATAATCCAAAATTAATCAACAAATTTAAAATTAATTTCAAATTAAAATGAAATAAATCAATAAATCTCCCTTCAAAACTAATAACATCCCATATTTATCATAAAATTACATACCCATGTAACCCCTCCTTTACTAATCAATCGCTCAGTGTGATCTTCCATCTACCTCATTGGAGGTGGGCATGCTAACCATGTACATACTCGACGTTTACGTGTCTGGTTCCCTATTACATGGCATGCTAATTAGCCTTCTTTAAATTTACGTTATGTAATGGAATTTATCAATAGAACTTACCCCTGCAAAAAAATCTAAAACTCACTCGAGTAGAAGACGAACCACCAACCTTCACTAAAAAATGTCAGTTTTCAGTAAATAATGCAGTCGACATTTGGCATTTGCTACTCTAACAAAACAGAAAAAAACTTCTAAGATTCTGAAATGAGATATGAAACCTGAGTTAATTCTGGTAGAGCTCGATACGGATAGGTTGGTAGACCACGTTATGTAACAATCTTGTCGTAGCTGACATCGATTGCGACGGCACATGTGCATGTACGTTAGCGCCCTTCGCCTTCAATTTTTTTTCTATCCACTTAAATGAAGTAAAATGAGTTCATAATTTTATTGAAAGGGACCGTCTGTTTACAGAGCATGTGACCAGGATTAAATAGTTGTTAGATGGTCAGGGACTGTCAGAGATTCAATAATGCCGAATGGCCCAATCATTTTCATCCGACCCGAAATAGGAAAAGAATATAATTCATTCGATGGCCATGAGCCTCCGTGATAGAAGAGGGATGGATATTCATTGTATATATGAAAGCTACCAAGTTGACACGTGAGAGTAGTTGATTTAATGGAGCTTCAGCTGAGGACCACAGCCAGGCAAGGCTTGTTTGTTTTGCGTGGCGCATATTAAGCCATGTATAACGTGATTGAGTGAATGCAATGACAATATATTTTCCCGAGGAAGGAGTTCGTAATTTAATGTCTACGTACATCGTTCTAAGGAATGGAGGATACAATCAGATAGCTGAGACAGACCAAAGAATTGAAAAGGAGATTAAAACAAGGGGGTCGTCGTTGCAATCTAAACGTGTAAAACTAACAGAATCTAGAATGAAGCTAACCAAACAATGACTTAGACACTAGTAGAAACAAGTGGAAAGGTGGACTTATTTATGAGTGGAAAACAATCTTCTCTCTTCAGGGAAAGAAGATCTTTTAGTGTTCATTGTGAACTATCATCAATTGTATATATTTTTGGATGCTTGGTCTCCGTATTTTGTTCTTTGTATTTGATTGTAGAGCCACAATCAGGGTTGGATGTGGTATTTTTAATCGGATTTAAACAAAAGTTGATTGGATTCCTCTATATATAACCACTAATATCAGTTCCAAACCCTCCAATCTGTTCTCTATCAAAATGAACCTCTTATTGAGGCTCCTTTTCACTAGCAGGGAGGGGAGAATGAGACACCAACCATGAAATAGTGGACGATCTAACCCTTGGATTGGAAGATGAATTTTTGAAAAGAATTTATTGTGATTACATCACACGAAATTAACATAAAGAGAGCCATCCTTCCTTCTCCAAATCTCTATGGTCTAAAATTTGAAGAACCCTAAGAAGAACAAATTGAAACATGATGCCGAATTCAATCACAACAAAAACATCTAAAGGGGTGTCCCTTAATGTTCAGAAATTGGGTCCAAGAACTAAGAGAAGACACGATTTTAATTGAATGAAAAATAGGCTTGGAGAGGTCCATCAAGACACACACTCTCACAAACCTACTTCTCAACAAATCTCCATCTAATTTGACAAAGAATCCCACCTTATTTGCCAATAATTTGATCTGATCCAGATTTCTCATAACTAGTGGAAGATGGTACACCCTAAGCCACATAGAAGTTGATGTAAATTTAGTCATCGAAGGATCAAAGAAGGGGGTCTAAGGGTTGAAAAAGACTCTATGTCTACCATAGAACCAAGGCCCAAAAGCCCAAAAAATTTTCTATTAGCAACAAACTGGAAGACAACTAAGAAAAAAATTATTCAATAGAGAGAAGGAAGACCTGGTGACATTATGCTAGACTTTTTTAACTGTATGATAAGCTCTATAGGAGGAAGCTTAGGCCCAATAGAAATAAGGGAAGAATCTGAAATTTCAAGAACAAAGGTCTTTGCCAGAAAAACCATAGGTACATTACCATTTCCCACAAAAAAACCAGTGCCATCTTGCATATAAGCTTTTGGAGTATTAGTCAATGGGTTGTGAAGGGGAACACTGGTCCTCATGGGGTGGCTCACCAACACCTTCAATAGTAACTGCTTCAGAAGTATATCCAATTATAGACACCAAAAATCTACACATCATGATTCTGAATGTCATAATTCCCCTAGACTGCCTTCAAACCCCCTTGGGACCATTCGATCCTCTAACACCTAGTCGAACCTAACCTGCAGTCAATTTAACTTAACTGGCTTAACCTAGCATTTACCCTAGCTTTTACATATTTTACTCTTCACCCTCGATCACTGACGATCAAGTTGATTGCTGATGGTCACCTTGACTGCCGACAGTCAGGGTCCACCTCCTTAACCAAGAACATGCAAACTCACCCATCTTATATTTCTAAAAATAACTTGCCTTCATCCACGTGCAAGCCATTACATGAGTGAGTTATAATTAAGAGGCCCATTTGATGTGTTGTTGCAACTCTCTTGCCTTTCCTCTAAGAAGAGAGGAGTAGAGAGGTGAAATAGATCTGCAATTGTTATCAAGAGTTTATGCATCCAAGAGTTTATTTCTTGTAGGTCAATTGCCATCAACAATCCAACAATCATATCATAGAGTCAATTTTGCATCGCTTCTCCAACAAGTTCTCAATTACCGTTACTCTATCAGAATTGAGCTAGATTCCACCAACAGGTCAACTATCTCAACCATCCACCCAATCAACTTTTGATAAGATAAGTACTTGTTTCTCAGTATTCATTTACTTTAATTCTATTTCGAAATCAACCTAGGTCTTACCCATCTCTCAAAATCCATCTTTTGGATCTCATTAATCAACCTTGCTATCAACCCAGATCCATACATAGTAACTGTCGACGGTTGTCTCAACCATTGATGGTCACTTTGAATGCCAATGGTCACAGTGGCAGTAAAAACTAGCAAGCTAATTTCACCTACCTAGACCCAATAAAAACTAACTTTCTGTGTTCCTACCTATTCACAAACCCCTGTCTGATTTTATGAAGCATACCCCAACCATCTAGCACTAGTATTAATTAGTTTATCACTAATTTAATCATTTCTAGTCTATTTTTGAAGCAAACATTCTTGTATTTGATTTCAATATATCTTTTGATTATTGATGCAAGTAATTTCCTTTCTTTTTTATAAACTTAATTATTTAAAATGTGTGGATTCACAGCCCCCAAAGAAGCTCTTGCTTCCAAGATCTAGCTATCGCTAGACAATCCACTCAAATATCTGTCTAACAAACAAATTTGCTTTAGTGCTTTCTTATCTGTAGGTGATCATCCCAAGCCAAAGAGGAGATCTTCACAATCTTCTGATTCCATGTGCGTACAATCAAATAATTTTTTCAACCATACCTGTACTTTGTTTTTTAGTTTCCCTTTTCTAATAATTAGTAAAAATTCATTGAAACATTTTGGCATGGTCGGTGGGACCCTTGTGTCTTTACTTGGGTTCTTGTTTGTTTGCATTCTCTCTCTATTCTATGCTCATTAATGAAATCACAATATTCTTTTGGGCTTAAAATCAAGTGCATACATCGATTTCTTAAAATTTTAGTTCACATAGCTTAACTTAAAAGCAAATTAATCTATCATAGCTTCACTCTTTATTGTACACACTTAACCAAACCACTTTAATCAATTAAACATCAAACAAACTTAAGACAAAACCTGACTAGGATTTCATCACCTAGCTGTAACCTTACCCTTTCTTGGTGATCCTAGCATGAAGGACATGTCATCACTATCCAATCTGACCCAAGTCCATTTTTGAAGTGTAACATGATCTATTGCCCCAATGATGTCCTCCTATCCCCATCCAACACACCCTCAATACCTAAAACCCAACCATCAATCACCAAAGAAGATATCATATCCCCTTCTACCATCGAGGCATTGACTAGTTCTTCTATCCCTTCAGACCAAATCCCCATTAGAGACCCTTTGAAATCAATGCTTCATCATCTTTCACTAGGGGAATATTGCCTTTTAGCCCTTGATGCTTTCCATACTCCTCACAAGTATGGATAACTCACCAACCAGCTAGGATATGACCCCAATGTTAGAAATTTTGTTCCCTTTGGACCTCCCCACTGTCAAACCCATTTTTTCTATGGGGGACTTGATAAGTCCCTTGGTGCTTCTACCACCTCTCTTCGACCTCGACCATTCATCATTGATTTCTCTTACCTATATAAACTGAGATTCACCAAAACATACCTCCATCGGTATGCTTGGAAAGGCTTCGATCTTGGGCAGTATGAGCATGGCCCACATGAAGTGGTCAATGTCAAAACTAGGAAGCCACATGAGAAGCACAGACTTAGTTTCATCTTACCTAATAAGAAGAAAGCCAAACAACCCACTGTTACCATTGTTGAAGAAGATGCCCCTTTCTCACCGACCTCATCTTCACTTGCATATGAGGATGATGACATCATCTCACAACATTTTTTTTCAACTTGATCAGCCTTGGACTCTTGACTTATCAAAAGGAGTGGGTGACCATAACCATCCCTTTGACCCATCCTTAGATGATAGGAGACGACTCTCATACCATTAACACTATCTAGTGCTAGGATGATGATTCTATCCTCACCTATCTTGGTGCCCTAGATTCTTTGATCCAAAAATCCTTTCCTCCTAAGATATCGACCATGTTGAATGAATCCACCATGAATATCAACTTGGTACTTTGGATGACCCCCGTATTGTCAAAATCAGCCAATCACTGAATGCTGAGGAACTTTGGGACTTCCCCTCTTTCCTTAAAGACCATAGCATAGCCTTCACTTTGTATTACAATGATATGCCTAGAATTGACCCCATCATTAATACCCATAACATAGTCACTCACTATGATGCCAAACATGTCAAGCAAAAGCTCTGGCACATGCATCCCTGCATAGCCCTTCTCATCAAAGAAGAGCTTCAACATCTTTTATCTATCAACTTTATTTTACCCATTGACTACCCCTAATGGGTCTCAAATGTTTTACCTATCACCAAAGCCACAGGGGATTACACATTTATGTGGACTTTCATGAACTTAACCTCACTTGCCCCAAGGACAACTTTCCTCTACCAAACATGACCAGCTTATTGATCTTACAACTAGCCACGAGATATTATTTTTCATGAACGGGTTCTCAAGTTATAACAAAATATTAATTGATCCCAAAGATCAACACAAAACCCCCTTTACCACCCTTTGGGGAACCTTCTTCTATAGAGTCATGCCCTTTGGACTAAAGAACATTAGTGCAACCTACCAACGTGCCATGACCTATATGTTATATGACCTTATCCATAAGATTATCAAGGACTATGTGGATGACCTTCTCAAAAAATCCAAACTTTGAAAAGATCTCTTGGATATTCTTAAGATCATCTTTGAACACCTTACCTTATAGATTACTATGTCCACCTGAACCCCAAGAAATGCATTTTTGGGGTCTTGTCAAGCAAGCTTCTTGGTTTCATTGTCTCCCTTCATGGAATCGAAGTTGATCTCACCAAGATCAAAGCAATCCTCGACATGCTTCCTACTATCAACCTTAAGAAACTCAGTAGCCTATATAGAAAACTTCAATCCATTTATCATTTCATTTCCCAGATTTCAGACCGATGTCAACCCTTCCACCACCTTTTCAAGAAGGATGCCTCTTTCAAGTGGAATAGAGATTGTCAAAATGCCTTTGATTCAATCAAAAATTACCTTTTATCTCTACTTATCCTCATCTTTCCCAAGGATGACCAACCTTTATACCTATATATCTCTACCACTGACCATTCCTTAGAGGCAATGCTTGCTCATCAGGATAAATAGCATAAAGAGCAAGTTATATACTACATTATCCACATGCTTGTAGAGTAAGAGACTCGGTACACCCATACCAAAAAAAATTTCTTAGCTTTAATCTTTGTGACCACCAAAATTCACCACTACCTTCTTAACCATAAAATCTATGTCACAACCAACATCAAACCACTCAAGTACATGCACTCTAAGCCATACCAAAACTAGCATATGGCCAAGTGGCTCATGATCCTAGTAGAGTTTGATCTTGAGTTCCTTTAGTATAATTAAATTAAGGGAGAAGTCATTGCCAACCAATTAGCTGAGGCACCTTTAGCAGATAACCAACCTCCTCCTCTTGAGTTCCCTGATGAGTCCATCATGACCCTCTCTCAGGCAGATTTCACCTATCAAGTCACCATGTTTTTTTATGGATCAAAGTTTCAATGTGGTGCATGAGTAGGTATCATCCTTATTCCCTTTGATGGTGAGCCTCTACCTTTGTCCTTCAAGCTTGATTTAATGTACCAACAATATGGCTGAGTATGGAGCCCTAATAATAAGCCTTCATACTACCTCAGCCCTAGGAGTTAAAATGATCAACATCTTTGATGACTCCCAACTTGTGGTCAATCAAATCAATGACTCCTACCAATGTAATAATGATGTTCTATAATAGTAAAAACAACTAGTTGATAAAATCTTACCATCATTTGAGCATTATCACATCTAGTCAACCCTGTGATCTACCAACAAGTTTACCAACACCATGGCTTCCCTGGCCTCTCAAATACCATCCACACCCTCAGAATCTAAGTTCTCTATCATTAATCATAGGATTACCCAACCTTTCTATGTCAAACTAGATTCTCACACCATTTTCAATGTGGAGGAGACCCAACCTGACCTTTGGTATCAGCAAACCTTCGGCTATCTCAATCTTAGCATAGTTTCTTCTGGTCTCTCCAAGAATTCTCAAAGAGAATTTATCCATATTACCTCATGATATACTATTATGGGAAGAATTATATATAAACATGGCTTTGATGGCCTCATCTTTTGTTGCCTGCATAGTCTCAAAGCCTCTCATGCTATCAAGGAAATTCATGATGGCATATGTGGGGGACACTTTAGTGGATTCATTGTAGCTAAGTGCATCCTTTGTATAGATTATTATTGGCCTACACTTAACTAAAACTGTTGTGATTATGTGAAAAAGTGTGTCAAGTGCCAACAACATGCTAATTTGCATCATGCACCCAGCTGTAGTCTTCATGTTTCTACCAATTTCTAGCCCTTTTCACAATGAGGTCTAGACCTCATCGATGAAATTAATCTCCATTCCTTGAAATGATAACATTCTATCATCACCATGACTAAATATTTTACCAATTGGGTGGAGGTTATTCCTCTAGACTCGACCAAAGCAGAAAATATTGTTAACTTTATCAACCATCATATCATCTATCGCTTCGATGTTCCTCATAATATTATCATCGACAATGGTAAATCATTTAAGAAAAAGCAAGTCCAGGGTCTATGTGACACATTCAGCATTGATTTAAGCTTCTCCTCACCTTATTTCCCTTAATTAAATGGATAGGTAGAAGCCTCTAACAAAACTGTTAATAACATGCTAACTAAAATGGTCAATGCATCTAGTTGGGATTGGCATTTTCACATCCCCTTCACCCTATGGGAATATCATACTAGAATTAGAACCCCTATGGGTGCCACCCCTTTCTCTTTTGTGTTATATCAGAGGTTGTCTTGCCTCTTGAAGTCCAAATCTCATCAATTTGCAAGATCTCATTTCTAAGAGTGATTATCATCAACATCATTTAACCCAACTTAAGCTACTCGATGAGCATCATTTAGTAGCCCTTACACACCTTCATGTCTATCAAGAACATGTCAAGTGTACTTATAACAAACATCTTAAAGTGGGATAATTCAATATTGGAGACCTCATCCTAAAGGAAAATCAACATATCACTAACATGGAGAAAAATAAGTGGGGAAAGTTTGCTTCCAATTATCTTGGACCCAATATCATAATCCATAAGTATGGATCAAGAGCTTACTGGTTGTCTTCTCTTGAACGCCACCCAAAACCTAAGCCCCTCAATACTTCACATTTATGTTCATGCTTTTATTTAACTTAAGCTTGTCCCTTGCTATCCACCCACATTCAATCTCCAATCAATTAAAAATGAATCATGTGATTATCTATCATAATCATATCTTAATCTTGAACAATGGGTACCATGACTCTATTCATAACATGGTTCTCATGCTACTTTCCACCACTTTCAGGATGGATCCCCATGATCTTTGTCACCTAAACCTCTTTTACACCTGATCAACCTTTTTGTGATTTTAGGTTTGCCTTCATAAAGGTGATCCACTAAGCTGGCCTAAGCAATTTTATGTCAAACAAAGTCAAAGCAATAAATAATCAAAATACACACCAATAACAATCTTGGGTCATTCCTAAGCATTCACAAACTGCTCCCTTGAAGGACAACTGCATAAACATATCTAAAATTGCACAAATGTAAGGTATACTACTCCCTTGAAGGACAACTATCATAAAGCCTTGAACAAAGCACATAAACATAGACCACTCCCTCAAAGGATGGTTGAATAAGCATTTGTCAAAATCATAGCAATTTCTTGGAAGCTTCTCACAGCGATCAACTTCCAATAGACAATAATCAATAAAGGACCCATCATCAAAATCATAGCAAAAACAAACTAATCTTGAAAGCCACAACTGGCTCTCAAACATCAAGATAAGGTGGAAGTCACAATCAAATTTCACAACTAGACTTCCTGCATCGATCAGTCTACATAGTTTTGACATAGGCTTGTTTATACTGGTTCTTGGGACACGTACAGAAGAGGCATGCTAGTCTCATAACAGGGTTCCATTTTCACCCATATCCCCTTTACACTATATGCATGGGATTCTTGAGCTTACTTGATATTATGTGGTCAAGACACCTTTTAACCAACTAACAAATGCTAATGTGAAGCATTCAAAGGGATTATGTTCATTAAGCCTATCCAACTTTGGTTTTGTTCTAGTCTTTTTCAAATAAGAAGCATCGTGCCCTCTTCTTATCCTATCATGACTAGTTATTGTTTCCATTACGACATTAGTCTCTTGGTTATGTTCTTTATTCTTCTATCTAGTGTTGTTAATTAAACCACCTCATGTGTTTGCTCATAAACATTAACCATAAGCATAACCATACCAAGCATGATAATCAAATCCATAAGCAATTAACATGATCAACCATTTTCCACCACATGTCTAAATATAATGAAATCCAAATACTCATTTAAAATTGGCATGTTGTAAGCAATCAAGAAGCATAACCATAAACCAAAAACATCTCATACCTATCTAAGCATATATCAATGTCTACACAACCATAACATAAGCATAATCTATGAGAAATGTAAACATCACATAATAAGTAATAAACACAAAATTCAAGTCAAACCATGAACATGAGCATAAGCAAATATCACACACACACACACACACACACACACACACACACACACACACACACACACACACACACACACACACACACACACACACACACACACACACACACACACATATCATAAGTCAAATATACATCATGTCATCAAAATAAATAATACATGTGGTAATGTATATCTTCTCTCTCTCAATGCATGTACATCTCACTACTTCGACACATATGCTGATATCAAAATCGTGTGTGTGTGTGTGTGTGTGTGTGAGTGATAACATAGCATATCATGCCCCTAAGGCACCACTACCATTGGCTCCACCACACTACCATTGCCATCTAGTGCCTATCCTCTTAGGATACCTACCTATTCCCCCACTGAAGCAACCCATTGACCTGGAGTTACCATAGCTACACTACCTACTAAGCTGGTTCTATGCTCACCCCATCAAGGCTCCTATGGACACTATGTTAGAATGATGGCCTCATAATACCTCAGCTCCTCTACTATGGCCAAATACCTTGCTATAAGGATTGTACCTGGTGGCCCTCCTACTAGTGTTGTCGTGGCTCCTATCCTCTCTCTCAAGGTGTCCTTATCTTGGGTCACCAAACCTAGAGAGGTCCTCACCTGATCTCTCTCACCTATCATGGTTGAAATTTGACCCTATAATGTCATGATCTAACCCTATAATATAACCACCTATCCTTGTAATCTTTCAATCTATGCTTATGTAGAAATTAGTGCTACTCATACCTACTCATCAAGGTCACCTCCCTATGCCTGTACACTATCTGGATCCACATCCATAACCTATCAGACCCCATCATCCCACCCAAAATTAACCACTACATAAATTACCTGGTACCATGTTTCATAGCCAACAACAAAACTAACATCATAAGTCCTTCCTCTAACAGGTAGCTCCTCATGATCTAGGACCACCTCCTCTGGTTGTGGCTTAGGTAAGAAAAACTTTACATCCTCCCTCTTGTACCTCAAGAATAAACTTGGGATCCCCTACACTAGGATGTACTACCTCCAAACTATATTAAATGGGATGAGCTTAGTCTCACCCTCTCTCCTCCCATAGATCCATCTCTAACTTTGTAATGACAATATATGATGGCTATAGAGGACCTACCTCAGAAAATCAGCATACAACCTCTATAACACATCTCTCGTAATCCCAAACCCACCTATGGAGATTACCCTTATCCCACCAAACCTCATCCATAGTTGTTGGTTCATTTCAACCCAATTAGCATGTGTTTTACAACACTTTTTGCTTAGTCCTTTGATCATAGAAACAACATTTCCATGTTGACCCTTTTTGAACTTGCACCACCTCATGTTTACCTGACCTACTTGTGTCTTCTTAGGAGTACTTCCTACTTTGGATACCTATGATACTTGACCCATTTGTGTTTTCCACGAGAGCACTTCCTACCTCGAATACCCACAAAAACACCAACCTCATCTAGGAGACTAACAGGTATACCCAACCACCATACCTAAATGTGGTCACACAATGCACTGGTCATTTGTCATCCTAGCATCAACCTTTATTATTATCAAATATGACAACCTTGTCTTTGCATGATCTTGGCTATTGTAACTTTTGTCATACTTCACATTCTTATTTGTGCCTTAGTTCCCAACCTCTCAAACATGTTCATAACATTCACTTTCATCATCATCTTCACCCACCTTATCAAACCCACACTTGATTCTACTTTACCTCATCACCTCCTGGTTTGAGGGAGAACACCTCCTCCCATACTTAGGGCAATCAATAGACCTTTGACCAACATTGGTTTTCTTTTTGTAGCTGATTGATTCTAGACTAGATAATAAAAAGTGGCAATGTAGACACCAAAAATATACACACTAAAATTTTGAATGTCATAATTCCCCTAGATCACCTTAGGACCCCCTCAAGACCACTAGACCCTCTAACCCTAGCCTAACCTAACTTGCAATCAGTTTAACTTAACTGGCTTAACCTAGCCTTGACCCTAGATTTTACCTATTTTACCCTTCACCCTCGATCACTGACGATCAAGTTGACTGATGATGGTCACCTTGACCGTCGACAGTCAAGGTCCACCTCCTTAACCAAGAACATGAAAACTCACCCACCTTGATTTTATAAAATAACTTACCCTCATCTATGTGTAAACCATTGCATGAGTGAGTTATAATTAGGAGGCCCAGTTGACATGTTGTTGCAACTCTCTTGCCCTACCTATAAAAGGAGAGGAGCAGAGAGGTGAAATGGATTTGTAATTGTTATCAAGAGCTTGTGTATCCAGGAGTTTCTTTCTTTCAATTCAATCACCATAAACAATCTAATAATCCAACAATCATATTAGAGATTCAATTTATCGCTACCTCTCCACGAAGTTTTTAGGTACCGTTACTCTGTCAGAATTGAGCTAGATTCCACCAACAGGTCAACTATCTCAACCATCCACCCAATCAAATTTTGGTAGGACAAGTACTTATTTCTCAGTATTCATTTATTTTATTTCCATTTTTCAATCACCTTGGGTCTTACCCAGCTCTCAGAATCCATCTTTTGGATCTTGTTAATCAGCTTTTTTACCAACCTAGATCCATACATAATAACCATAGATGGTTATCTCAATCGTTGATGGTCTATCCAACTGATGACGGTCACCTTGACCACCGACAGTCATCCCAACCACTAACAATCACCCCAACCATCAATGGTCACTATGGTAGTAAAAACTAACAAGCTAATTTCCGCTACCTACACCTAATCAAACCTAATTTTTTTTGTTCTTATCTATTCGTAGACCCCTGCTTGATTTTCTGAAGTATACCCCATCCATGTAACACTAGTATTAATTAGTTTATCAATAATTTAATAATTTTTAGTCTATTTCTTAAGCAAGTATTCTTATATTTGATTTCATTATTTTTATTATTATTGATGCAAGTACATTCCTTTCTTTTTTATAAAATTAATTATTTAAAACATGTGGATTGACATCCCCTAAGGAATCTCTTG
The DNA here is from genome assembly GCA_037957365.1 of Torreya grandis. Classification (NCBI taxonomy): domain Eukaryota; kingdom Viridiplantae; phylum Streptophyta; class Pinopsida; order Cupressales; family Taxaceae; genus Torreya; species Torreya grandis. Next base: position 587,672 of record JARHVA010001457.1, read on the forward strand.
CTTCTAGGATCTAGCTATCACTAGGCAATCCAATCAACTATTTGTCTAACAAACAATTTTGCTTCAGTGCTTTCTTATCTACAAGTCATCCTTCCAAACCAAAGAAGAACTCTTCACAATCTTCTGATTCCATGCACATACAATCAAATGTGTTTTTTAACCATACCCATACTTTGTTTCTTCTTTTCCCTTTTCTAATAATACGTAGAAATTCATTGAAAGGGAATTCTGAAGAACCAAGTCCAAAGATGCTTAGTTACCAAGGTCAGAGATAATTTGGTTTTTGTAGAAATCCCTACAGTAATGGAAAAGATTATATTTATTCTTGCTGGATGGATAAACTTGGATGTTAGCAGGAACTACCCTCTTGAATATTCCTAAACCACTAGCTTCAATTTTATAGCATAAATCATAGTCAATGTCACATCCTAGACCATCAATCCTAATAGTCTCTACAATCCCATTGAGCCTTCTACAAGGCCCATTAACTTCGTCTATAGTAGTGCACTCATCCTTTTTAGCCATCACCTTTAACATTCAATAAGCATATGGCCAAATATGTGAAGTCCTTCTTTCTATGTTATATTTCCATCTATATGCCCATTAGAACTCCCAATGCCAACTCTATTGGTGTCACCATTTTCCTCTAAGCCATCATTGTGATCAATGTCTTGAAACCATGTTGGATCACAAATCCTAGCATTTTTAATCCTTTTCTCCATAAATACCCATTACAGTGGCCAACTAAAAATATATAAAACTCACTTATCTACTTATTTAGTCCAAGAAGTTAATCTCTTAAATGGTTATGCATTTACAAATTTGATTGATCATAGGTCATTGCCCAATTGCTTCCAGATACAAGTTACTACTTTGGCTCTTAATCACATAAAGTGCATGCAATATTATTATTATTTTTGGAAAGTTTTTTGGTATTTTTTTCCACATAAGAGTTACTAATTTAGCTTTTGATCATGCAAAGTGTGTGCAATATTATTATTTTTTTAATTTCAAAATTATTTATATTAATTTAATATTATATATCTCTAATTTTAATCAAATTCAAAAAATAGTGGAATGAGATCACAATCCAAAAACAAAATATCAAATTGAGCACAAGGAATGACAGAGTGCTAAGCAACTTTAATCAACTGAAAATAGTAATAAAGGATTAAATAAAAATTATTAATTAAATTTCATAGAATATCATGTAACAAAATTCATATCCCAATGGGAAAATAAATGGAAAGGCACAAAAATATTAGCCAACCAAAGTGATAAGAGAAAATAGAGGATGTGAAGATCATCATACTTGTCACCCTGACCACCACCAACATTAAAATATATCATATTAGGTATCAACTCACACCTGTCATTATCTTTTTATTTATTTGTATCTTTGTCTAGATCATGTCTAGGTGAGGGAATAGTTAAGGCTAGCCAAGGAAATTTCCTTTGATATTAAACTATCCACCCAGAAGTGTTTATGAATGCATAACTAGACCCTCCTCCATGAGAGATATGATTGGGCAAAGAAGGACTTTGCCACCTGCTTCTTAAACACTGCCTACCATAAGTCCCATAACCATAGGCCTTGAGAAGGAAAGCATTATCATGAATAATATAGACGAACTTGCCTAGAGACACATGAAACACTTCCCTAATGCATTAGTATATTATTATGTTTTGCCTTCACTATTAGAGTTAAAATTAAGGCATTTTTTACCTAAATGTTTACCTGCATCTTGATGCAAAACTTTGTGATACTTTGACATAAATTTAATGTTCAATGTTTGAGCTTTTATGTTGGGTATTTTACATTAGATTTATATTCAATTTTTGAAAATTTGAATTATTATTTTTTATTTTTTCGAGGTAAAAATTCATATAAAATGAAAAAATAACACTTTTTGCATCAACAAGTGACACCTTTGACATCTGAAAAGACACTATATGTGTCATTCTATATTTTTTATTTTGAAATATAATTTAAATTTATTCAAAACTTGTATGGAATACCATTAGTTATTTCTAACATTATTTGGGTAATTTTTTAAAACATTTAGCTATCATCATTATCCTTGTCATTATCAACAAAGACATAATAATAATAATAATAATAATAATAATAATAATAATAATAATAATAATAATAATAATAATAATAATAATAATAATAATAATAATAATAATAACTTCTTCTATCATTTCCCTTGCAATGATATGCTTCATCATTTCTCTCATTGAAAATTGTTACCTAGATATACACACAAGATCTAAAATCAAGTTTTGAACTAGAAAAATTATAAATTAAAACATAGTAAAAAAAAATATTCATATTAACAAACAAGATTAAAATCATTTATGGATAAAAATACATTTAAAACAAAAACTATATGAAGAAATGGAAATGTTTGGGGTTTATTGTTAAAATGCTAGGTTTGCATGTTGAAAAAATACAATGTTAGGGTAAGTGCATAAAGTTGGAGGATAAAAATGGGCCTATCTATGGACACGGTTTTCTAACAATTTAATAAATATAAAATTCTATAGATAATTTGAGATGGCTACACTCAAAATTTGAAAATGATATAATAACATGAATTGTAGCATTTCGAGTCTAGTTTCCAAAACACTAGTTTTTAAAAAAAAAATTAGTTAAGTATAACTATGTAAAACATCTAAAATTTGAAGAGGAACTCTTATGTTTTTAATAAAATAGAGTAGATAGATGGCCTTGTGGCGCACTATTTTTCAAGCATCGTTTAATATTTTTTGAAATTCTTTCATGAATATTTATATAAGATCTAGTTTGAGACTTATATTGTTTTATATTTTTTCAATGAATATATATATATATATATATATATATATATATATATATATATAGACCCTGAAAATTGATAGCAAAATGGATAACCAGCCATGCAACACCCCTAATTACCTCAAAAGAAAGGAAATTTGATTTTTTTGTTTTTAAATGTGCATAGAATTAGGCCTAGTTTGTGACCATATAATTTGTTTTACATTTAGATAAACAAAAAAAATGATATGAAAACATATATAGGCATGTATATTTATAGCGTGTAGTGGCCTAAAAAAGTTGTAGTTAATAATCAACATGGATTGAAACCTTTAAATAGTCCAAAAATTATAAAAATCATGTATTTGAAAAGAGTAGAGCGTGCTCGTTATTATGGTAATAATTTTATGAATTGGCTCATTGAAATTCATAGTGAATTTGGAGATGGAAGTTGAATTTTATAGTTTTTTTAATACTCTCAGATTTGATTATGTGTTGATAGGTCCAAGCTTTTAGCTCAAGAATCCAAGCCATTTTCGAGCCAAAAAACTTGGTTTTTTAATTCAAATCCACCATAATGTATATGCACTATAAAATACATACATTGTATTATGTGTACAAATTCAAATTGAAAAAATGTGTGAGTTTCAAATTGAAAACAAGGAAAGTGCATATGCATTATTAGTGGTAATAATGTGTACATGTTATTAGTAGTAATAATGCGTATGCATTATTAGTGGTAAAAACATGTGCACATTATTAGTGGTAATAATGTGTACATGTTATTAGTAGTAATAATGCATATGCATTATTAGTGGTAAAAACATGTACACATTATTAGTGGTAATAATGTGTACATGTTATAAGTAGTAATAATGTGTATGCATTATTAGTGGTAAAAATATGTACACATTATTAGTGGTAATAATGCATATGCATTATTACCACTAATTCCAATAACGCTTATGCATTATGGTGCAGTGAACTCATGAGTGGTCAAAATGTAAAAAGAAAGTTTGCATTTATATTATTACATTACATTCTTTATACTTAAAGTAAATATAAGAAATTAGGGTTACTTTACATCTGATAGAGTTTATCTCGTAGATTCATGCATTATGATGTGGAAGATAGTTTTTAAAAATATAATCTAGTTAGTACTTAGGCATTTCTAAGGTCTCAGTATTGAACTTAAGGATTTTAGGGCATAACTCTTTTAAGTTGTGTATATTTTTTGTAAACATATAGTCATTCTTTAGGTTTTTGTGCCTTCTGAATTGCTTCTTAATATTTTTAAGAGTATTAAGTTTGTAAAAATTAAATTTTACAAACCATTCAATTTTAACTAAATCCAAAGTGGTGTGATTGGGGTATTATAGGTCACATTAATAATCTACACATGTCAAATGACCACTTTGTGTTAATTTCACTTGCTCATCATCCCTCTCTCATACCTAATCACTTCTTCCTCATCCCTCATCACCCCTAATCACTCTCTCTTTATTCCTCATTGCTTCTAACAACTCCCTCATTAATCCTCACTATCCCTCATCATCTCTAATCACTCCCTCATTGTCTATAATGACTCCCTCATTAACCCTGACCATCCCTCATCATCCTTAATCACTCTATAATCCCTCACCATCCCTAATCACTACATCCTCATACCTAATAATCCATCATCACTCCAACCTCATCCCTCATTATCCCTAATCACTCCCTCATTGACCCTCACCATTCATAATCACTCCACCATCCATAATCACTCCTTCACTATCCCTAATCACTCTCTGATTAACCCTCATCATCCTTAATCATTCCCCCTTTATGCTTTATAATACTTAACCACTCCCTCATTGAATATCACTGTTTCTATCGCTAATTCGCTTTCTACATTCAAAAGATGAATAAAGAAACTAAGGAAATGGACAAGGCTAGAAGTACCTGGATACAGACTGCGCACCATAATCCAGACGCTTGTGAGCACCCCTCTTTGGCTGTGGAGGAATGACACCTGCAAAGAAAAAGAACTTGGACAAGAAAATGTTAGATGGATAGGCAGTGGGTTGCCAAGCGAAAGCTTGTTCCCGGGAGTGTGAAAACTTCCTCAAGGGAGGTCAACCCACTGATGACAGACAGATAAACGACCAAGAAAATACAGAATGCTAGAATACAGAAGTGATAAACAAATTAGAAAGGAAAGAAAAGACAAATGATTACCTGAAAGGAGCTGTCGGGCTGATGACAGTCGCCGAGGTCGGAAATGCTGCCGGCATCGGTTATTTGGTCTGCCGACATCGGTTATCCTGCCGACGTCGGTTGGGGAAGTGACCGGCGTCGGTCGGGGTTGTGGCCTGTTGTCGGGTCTGGTTTAGTTTCTGGACTGTGGACGGGTCTGGTTTGTGAACAGGGTTGAGACAGAGTTCGGGGACAAATTTGGATGGACTGGGGAATGGTCTGGGTCTGGTTGGGTGCCCTGTGCAGGGTCTTTTGTTGGCAGGGGGATGAGGAAGTTGTCTGGGACTGTATAGAAAGGGGGATAGTGTGGGAGGAAGATGGACAGAGGACAGGACCTGAGGAGGCTTTTCAGCCTCTCAGGGGAAGGACACAACAAGTAGAAGACAGTAGATAGGATAGATAACTAAAACTAAATGAAAGAATGAAATTGCTTACCTTTTGGCTTGCTGACTGAAGAACGGAGGAGCTGTTGTCGAGACCACAGAAGACTTTGCAAGAGGAAATCTCTGATCAAGAGTCTTTGCACCTATTGCTGCTGTTGCACGAGGTCTAGATGGAGAAGAGACGAATGTTGAAACGCCAAGAGAATTCAGTTTGCGAGCTCCAGGGTCCAGGGGGTGGAATGGATGCAAAAGGGAGTCTTGAACGCTGCCGATGTCGGCATTATCGCCGACGTCAGCCGAATGGTCGCCGACGTCGGCGGTGGTAGAATGGGGATAGAGGCTAAAAATAGCCTTTGCGCATTCTTGCACGCCGCCGGGCGAGGGATTGTGTGAAGAACGGTCATGAGGATGCTTAAATGGGCGTGGGGGGAAGATAATGAGGAGATTTGGCATAATAAAGGCTAGGAGGAAGGTGGAGGGATTCAAGGGAGGATCCAAGGTAGCAAGGGTGAGGTGGAAAGGGGGCCACTTAATTGACATATTTAAGTTATTTTAATCAAATGAGTGGAGGGGACTAAGGCCAAGGGTCAGGATATGGGTTTGAGGTGGACAAGGGGGGAGAACCAAGGTGCAGACACATTTGTGGTGTCTACATTTGCCCCTTTTTGTCTTGTTGGTTGTTCTTGACGAACTGCAAGACAAAAACAGGAGTTGGTTGCCCCAGGAAAAGGATAAGGTGTTCCCCCCTCAAAGCGATAGTCGAGAGAAGGGAACTAGAGATCGAGTGTCGATTTGACAGAGAGATGGATAGAAGAGTGTGAGTGAAAACGCTGCAATAGTCGTGATTGTGCGTATGCCACTTCACAGGATGATTGGGTCAAATTGTCGCATGTCGAGGGTCAGAGAGTGCCAAAATTGAAGTAACCGGGCCCCAGCATTTAGTCATCTACTGATCGGGTCACTCAATCTAAGCTGAAACTCCAAATGGTCATCGTGTTCCAGGTATCCCAGGCTCAGGAAGTGCTCCTAGAAAACACGAAAATGTCACAAGTAGTAGGGATTAACTGGCTTGCGATCCTATACTTGCGAAGGGTCAAAAATAGTCTGTGGACAATTCTGATAACCAACCGTGAGGTAGCACACATGCAAAAACAACCAAGGCAACATTGGCTTGGAAGTAGTCAAAGGTCGAAGGAGATACGCATGATCTCCAATGGTCATTGGTCAAGGGGATGGATGGACGAAAGGATGTGGCCGAGCTAACCTCAAAAAACGTCAGGTGATCTGAGTGCTGCCTACATAGCCCTTGTGTGAAGGGCCTCAGGCCGATGTAGTTCTCCCTAAAAGAGAGGAATGGTCAAAGACAATGATTGGTCTAAGTTGGCAGAGTTGAGCGTGATCAAAGTCACAGAAGAAAAGGTTTGTCCATCAAAGAGACGAACAAATGGGGGTGGTCGAGCTAACCTCAGAGGATGTGTTATCTGAGTGCTGCCTACATAGCCCTGGTCATAGGGCCTCAGACCAATGTAGTTCGGACTAATTGAGAAGATTGGTCGATGATTGGATGTGGTCAAGTGTCGAAATGGGGAGGGAAAGATGAGGATAAGATGATGCTACAGATGGTGTATTCTGTAGAATTGGTCGAGAGTCTTTCATCCCTAGCAAGTTTCCATAGTCGTGATGGATGTATGCTAAAAATGAATGGAGGTCTATTTATGCTTCAGCAAGTATTGGTTTATGCTTAACATAAATTGGGTCTAGTTGATAGTTTCCATGTGTATTGGTGTCCATAGAAACTATGTGAAATGGACGAGGATGATGCCTGATAGGATGAAAAGTAGCTCGGTTTGAGTCGACAATTGATGTGGTTAAATGTGACCAAAGTGTAGAGAAAAAGTGAAAGGTGAATTGCTCTTTCATTGACAAGGACCAGAAAGGGAGCATAGATAGGAGTTATTAGAACAAAAGCCCCGTTTATGCATTACGTCGTTGACCAGTGTTGTGTTGAAGCGGTAATCGAATCACTTTGACATCAAAGTGAGCTCGAAGTCCCTTGAGCAGGTAATAGGAGGAGGATAGGGTAACCCAGTTTAAGAGCAGGAATAACCTTGCCCCTTTTTATAGGAGACCCTGAGACAACTACAAGCCAAGTCCATGACTCGTTTTTTTTTTTTTGATGGTGAACTGATCGATGCGGGAAGTCTACAGAGAGATGTCATTTGATTTATGGTCATGTTGCGAAGCTGATCAATGCGGGAAGCTTCTAAGAAAGGTTGCTGTTTGTAGCAAGATTTAGTCATAGCCATCCTTCGAGGGAGTGGTCTATATTTTTGCTTGATATAATGTTTGAATAGCTGTCCTTCGAGGGATCAGTCTATTAGCTACAGCAATGATAGTACATCTGTCCTTCAAGGGAGCAGTCTATCTTTTTGATTTGATTTTGTGACCTTGGATTATGTTTTGACATCTTGATTTATTGATTTTTATAGAAATGTGAGTCATGGACAAGACAGTAGAAGTTCAAGGACTCCCTTTTATTAAGACAAAGCATCCATGCATCATAAAAGGGTTGTAGAGGACTTGTTAAAGGGGAATAGGGTTGAAAGGAATGAGGATTAAGAGGACGAGGATTGCTCAAGGGACGAGCTCAAGTAGAACGTCAAGTGATCAAACACTCGACTAACAGTAGAAATGGTCGAAGATGCAAGACATAAAAAGGGGTTTAAGGTCTAATAAGACCCTGGGCCATGCTTGATTGGTCAGGTGTTGATTGATGGATGTGAAGTTGGTTGACATTGTCATTGGTTGGTTGAAAAAGGTTGAATGTTTGGTCGAGCGGTCAGGTTGATTGATATTTGGTTGAAGTTTGATTGAGACTAGTCGAATAATTGGTCGGGGGTTGGGTCGATGGACACTTGGTCGAGATTTAAGATTAAATGAGTGATTGATATGTGGTAGAGACTGGGTTGTGCAGTTGGTCAAGGTTTGGATGAAGGATGAATTCCCCCAGCGGGTAGGGAGAATGTTTGAAAGATTGGTTAAGGTCGGTTGAGGTTTAGTGGTTAGATGGATGGTATTAATGTCGAATAAGGGGGTCAAAGGTGGCAAAGGGACCACAGTCTGGCTTGGGGATCCTGATTTAGGTGATGAGGTTGGAGAGGCATGAGTCGGGGTTGATGTTTTGTCAAAGAGGTGGTCAAGAGGATCCTTGATGAGAAGGGAATCCTTTCTCCATTGTTGACGAGTGACAGCTTTAAGAGCGCAACAACGCTTAGTGTCATGTCCTGGAGTGTGGTGATAGTGGCAGAATTTAGAGTTGTCGAACCAAGAGGGTTTTGATCCGAGAGGTGATGGGTGAGGTGGTGTTGAAGGTTTGTTGATAATGTGGTTGAAAAGAGAGGTGTCATTCTCCAAACATCGGCGAATGGCAACCTTGAGGGCACAACAATGTTCCGTATCGTGTCCAGGCGTGCGATGATATGCACAAATGCAAGTGTCATCGAACCAAGGTGGTTTAGGTCTGAGAGATTGATATTGTCTAAGAGGCGGGAGGTCGATACGAGATGACTGCAATAATTACCGTAAGAGCAAGGCATATAAACCTGCTAACGGGTCAGGATGTTTTATTGCAGTGAGGGTTGGTGACGTTGGTTTGGGAGGCGAAAGAGGCATAGGTCGAGGGTTTGGAGGAGATGTATGTCTGATGGGTTGAGAGAGTAATAGAGGTGACTTGCCTCTGTGAAGGATGGGAGTGGGAAGCACTCCTATTAAAGTGGATGGATGCGGGCCCAAGATTGAAGGTAATGACGAAGGTGGGGGAGGAATCCTCCAATGTGGTCTAGTGGTCTTCGTGTGTTTGGGTCGAGGGCCACTATTGTGTGAGGTGAGGTTAGATGTAAGTTTGGGTTTGGATGTGGATGGAGGTGAGTGAGATGTAGAAATCTCACGCAAAGGGCAAGAGGACACCATGACTGGGTCTTCCTCGGTTGAAATGGGTGGAGAGACTGGTTCTTCTCTTGGTGGAGAAGAAATAAGAGAGGGCGGCTCCTCAAGTGGGCAGAGGGCATGGATGATCGTGCCTTCTACTTGTAGTTGAGGAGTAGGCAAGGTAGGGTCTTCGGATGGAGGTGGGCTTAATGGCGTTGATGTGGTCAAAGCGTCCTCCAATACAAGAGAGGTAGATGGAGGACTAGTAGGAGAAGAAGGTTCTTCATCCTTTAATGGAAGAGGTTGGTCAAGGACAAGAGGCAGGATAGTGTTAATCATGTGAATGTCATGGTGTTGAGGGTCATTGGTCGAAGTCTGGACGTTGTTTTGAGTAGGCGGATGATTCGGAAATGGTTGTTTGAAAATGTCGATATGTTGGTTAGGTGGGGCGTTCGGGTTATCTAAAATAAGATCCCCCTTGTCGATCATGTCTTGGACGATGTTTTTGAAGGTTCGGCAGTTGTCAATGTCATGGCCTTGGATGCGATGAAAGGGACAGAAGTCGGCCTCCCTATACCATGTAGGGATGGATTTTGAAGAGTCAAATTGAGGTGGTCGGATTGGAGGGAGATTGAGGACCCCCTGTTTAATTAGTTTTTCCAAAACAGAAGCGTATGGTTCTCCAAGTGGAGTGTAAGAACGCTGAATGTACCATTGTTGGAATTGTTTGGTGATGCTTGAAGAAGTCAAAGGTTGAGAGTAATTTGTTGTTGTCGAGGATGGTGATCTAACGACCACAGTATTGGCCACTCCTTTAGATTCGGAATTGGCAGAAGAAGAAGGTTTGGAAGAAGAATGGCCATTGGTTTTTGCATTGGTATTACGCAATTTGACCTTATCTTCTTCAAGGGCGCGGAGTTCGAGCTTTCGAGCCATGATGAAAGCTTCGTCAAAAGTGCGAAATGTCTGAATCCGCAAGGTAGAAGAGATGTGTCTGGCACATGCTCAAGAGAAGAGCTCGATGAGCTCAGGTTGAGGCAAAGAGAAGGAGAGCTGGTTAATCAGGCCCCTCCAACGAGCGACAAAATTGACTACAGATTCGTCGTCAAATTTCCTGATGGATTAAAGGTCTGTGATTGAGACTTGTTTGGTGATGTTGATTGAGAAATGGTCAAGAAATGGTTGGGCGAGTTGAATGAATGAAAAGATAGAGTGTCTGGCAAGAGAACTATACCAGTCAAGGGCTGGGCCAGAAAGCGACATAGGGAACGTGCGTAAAAGTAACGCATCGTCATGGGCAATAAGATAACAGGCATGTCTAAATGCCCGTAGATGTTGTTGTGGGTCTTCCTTACTTTGAAAGTGAGTGAATTTAGGGAGCTCCCAATGGTTAGGGTATGGTCGAATAGGGATGGAAGGATGGATGGGCTCGTTGCAAATTTGCTCATATGACAAAGTATTGCTTGAACCAAAAATAGAGGTCTCGAGACTAGACATTTTATCCATCAGCATTTGGATAAGATCTGCTGACGGATTGGCGGGTTAAGCGCCCCCTAAGTTGTAGGGCGCTTGGAAGAGGCTAGAGGAGGCGTGCGACGTAGTTGGTTGCGCTTGTAAGGGCGCAATGTATGGATGACTAGTCGCAGGGACATAAGTGGAGGCTAAAGGTGGTTGCGTTATGAAGGTCAAAGGTATAAGTTGACTGGGCACCGCCAAAGGTGGTTGAGTGGCGGCACTGGTAGAAAGATAGGTTGGCACGCCTACATTTGTGGGTGCAAGAGTATGAGGGGTCGAGACGATCAAGTTCTGATGTGATGTAGAACTTGGTTGAATTGCAGGTGGTTGAGGGGGTAATGGAACCCCGATGGAGGTCGGTCTAAAAATAGACGGGGAGGCCAAACTTTGCGTATTGGCCATGGTTGGATTAATAGTTGAGGCGAAAGGCTGAGTCATAAAGGGTTGGGTGGCGAATGGCATGGATGTCGTCGCCACGTCACCCGAAAGGTCTCGCGTTGGGTTTCTCGTGAGATAGTTTTGGAGGGTTGCGGTATTGAGGTCCAAGAATCTCTCAAAATCTTGGTCCCCTTCAGGGATGATGGGAATTTGAGTCGGGGTCGGGGTCGGGGTCGGTCCTGTAGGAGTTCTTTCAGTCTCCGAGTGGAACTCCATGATAGGACTGGTTAGGGACGGGGTAGACGGAAGTGGTTGACGGCTAGCGTGGTTGACAAGAGCTTTGGCTTGGCTACGAGTCAAAACCATGCAAGGCAAAGGAGGTTCAGGTTTTAGAAACTGTGTTTTTTCTATTTCAGAAAACCAAGATGGAGTCTTTGTCAGAGAAGGGACAGGTTTTAGGCTGCTGGTTTTGAAAAAAAAGGACAGTGACAGAGACCGACGTCGGTTGAAAAACTGATGTCGGTAAGGCAGATAGCCGACATCGGTCAGATAACCGATGCCAGTAATAGGGGAAAGCCGACGTCGGTGACAGAACCGATGCCAGTGACTGTGTCTTCCAGAGAACAAAAAGATTTTAAGATTCTTTGGAAAAACAATGAAGAAAGCGTCCTCACTCACTCAAACAAACAGATGAGAAGAGGAAAACAGAGAGAGACAGACAAGCCTAAGCGATAAATCCTAAGAATTAACTTTAGAATTTTATGGCTTACACCTTAGATGAATGTTTAGGGAGATTGGCTGTAAGAAAGGTCCTAGAAGAGGCAGTCTAGAGCTGGTTTTGGGTCTTGTTTTAGGTGCTCAAAGTCTGTGTTAGGTCTGGTACGTGGCCTGGTGCTAAGGAGCAAGCTCCCCTCACTTCACGATTCCAGTGGTTAGCTGGTCTCGCTTAGCCAAGATATACCTCGCCTAGAGTTTATCCTCCACCAGAGAACGGAGTGGGCTTCCCCCTTGGTGATGAAATCCAAGTAGGGTCACCGGGACGGGTAAGGTATCCGCTGGGGGATGAAATCCCAGTCGGGCCTTGT
>JARHVA010001457.1:605000-735000 GCA_037957365.1 Torreya grandis
CTCTATTTATATCATATTTGTAGCCTACCTATCGATTGGAATCAACATGTGGGCCCTATATCTATATAGGGAGCTCACTATACGATCGATTGGGACCTCTCCCTTTATCTAGATGGGGAACTTATTGATAGAGAGGAATTTTATAGATATATTGGGCCCTATATCTATATTGGATTGAGAATATAGATAGTCTCTCAGATTTTATTGACTATTCTTGATTAGAATGTTTGAGTGCTCATTAGAGATAAAATCAACTATGAGCATCTAGGATTGATTGAGCATATAGATAATCCCTCAAATTTGACCATCTACTATTAATTGGTCCCTCTCCCTCTAATTTATTTTATTTTCCTCTCATTTCCTTTATCTAGATGGGGATAGGGATGGGGATCATACCAATTCAGATTGATAAATATTGACTTGAACAAAACTGAGGCTATTTATAGTCGATCAAATGTAACGGTCTATCGGGATAAATACAAATAGATATGTTCAATTATGATTAAGAGAGATATAGTTTGATTATTATCAATTTGGATTGACCATATATGAGGCTATATATATTCAACTATGAAACATGATTCAAAACTTTATTTCTCATTTTATCTTTCGTGAAGTAAGCTATATTTGATATCTATGGATCTATTATAGAAAGGAAAAGTAGGTATGACAAGAAAAAAGCTATATATTGAGAATAAATATTCATTTTGCTTATCACATAGGGCATAACTAATTAGGTAGGGTAAAAACAAAGTTATGTATCAAAAAGTAAGATTCCATTAATAGTCATGCCTTAATCCATAAGAAAATCAAATCTAGATAGAAGGAACGTAAACTTCCATTAATAGTTGTACCTTATTCCCTTGATATCCACTGAAAAGGAAGTCTTCCCTTGATATGTTATTAGGCGAAGTAAAGTTAGATATAAAAAATGTAAGCTTCCCTTGCCCTACTCTTTGGAATATATGAAGTAGGTAGGTAAATATTCCATTGTCTTAATAGTAGGGAAATTTTGATATTAGGGTAGGGCATTTAGAATGGTTACCTCTATATATCTACGTCAGGGGCACCATTCCTATTATATCCTTTTATATACTATATTGGGGACCAGGGAATACTTAGAGTACAACAAAAACCTAGTTTTGCCTTTAGGGCCCATTGGGCCATGCCCAAAATTTAAATGATCCCTCCTTGATACATTGGATTAAGGTATATGCCCTTAATTACATTTATATATCAAGTTGGGTATAGATTAGGTTGTATATAGATCAATTTGGGTCAAGAAACACACTTTATCATCTATCGAATTGGAACACACTCTACCAAATTGGTAACCAGACACACACACACACACACACACACATAGAGAGAGAGAGAGAGGAGAGGAGAGAGAGAGAGAGAGAGAGAGAGAGAGAGAGAGAGAGAGAGAGAGAGAGAGAGAGAGAGAGAGAGAGAGAGAGAGAGAGAGAGAGAGAGAGAGAGAGAGAGGCATGGATTGCCATATAGATCTTTAAATCCCACCATAAAACTAGATGATATTTTTGAGTTCCTTATTTGTGTGAAAGAGGATGAGTTAAAGAAGAGTTTATTTGGGTATTATTTGAGTGATTAAAATTTATAACTGGAACATAATCCAATCAAGAAAAAAAGGAAGATAATTCACCCACCATCAACGTATTAGAGGGAGTGATTAAGGATGAGGAAGTAATGCAGGAGAATCTACGGTCTTGAGAAATATTGCATTGTAAAAAATATAGTACATTATTACTTTTGTTGCTTTCTTCTTTGTCTCAATTTTGGTGTTCTTCATTGGGGGAGGCTGCTTCCTTAATGTCCATGTTGGCCATTCTCTTTATGTTTTGTTCATGTTTATGCTTGTAACTTTGGCTTTCAACATTCAATCATGCACAATTGTGTTTGTCTTAGATTTTTGATAAAAAAAACTTCACCTTTTATGTTGGTTAGTTTGTTCTTTGGTGAGATGTTATGACTTGTGCCTTTTTTATTTGGATTGCATTAACCAATTCAATCTTGGTAAAACATGTTTTTCACTTCCTATGTTATTTGAGTCATGTTTCCCAAGTTGGAACTTAAATTTTTCTTTATGGACTTGTGTCTTTTGTATAATCCATGATGCTATTTGGAAAAGGAAAACTTGTATGGGTCTAAAAATGCCTTTTGTGTTACTTGATAGTGGTAATAAAATTAGAAAATCCTACATAAGTCTTATAAGCTCCTTATTTTATCTCATTTGGTGATTATATTTATTCGTTCAATGGAGTCTCTATATGACTCAAGTAATAAGTGATTGTGTTATTTGGTATTGAACACCTGTATAAGTCAGTGTTTGAAGACAAGTATTCAAGTAATGATTGATCAAATCTTAATTCCATACTAAGCCTTGAACATGCTAAGTTATTTCACATAGTGTCATGTAGTAAGGTAAGTGATGACTAGGTTATGAGGAATCAACATGGTATTTGACTATGTTATTTGAAGTTAGAAACCTATAGACATATTCTATACATAAAGTTTTTTGAAAAATGGTAAATTAGTTATGTAAAGACCAATGGATTCATGATTAAGGTAAATATTTTGATGTAGTGTTATGCATTGTCTAGAATAATTTGGGTCTCGTGCTTATTCAAATTAACTCATAGCACCCGGATGAAACCTGATAGATATGCATTGTGTATAATTACTTAAAATCCCAATTTTCTATTTTAGTGAAAAATGTATTCATCATCTTTTATTATGCTCTATGTGAAACTAGATTTGAACCACCCATAGGTGAGTAATGAGTTTGGTCTTTCCTATGTGTTGTGTGTTTTTGTAAAAACCATGTGATGATCTTGAATCATTAAGTGAAGACAAAAGGATGGGAGGATAAATTTCATTGGATGCCCATTCTCATCATTATAATCAAATAGAAATTTCATTGGAGGGGTCGGATGGAAAAATAGAGGAGAAGACTAAAATTGCATGATATTTTGATTGTCTTCATCTAGGAGGTTTTTTAGACTGCTATTATAAAGGCAAAGGTTCATGTATAAACTGTAGGTGTTTATCTATCATTTTCCTCCACATCATGTATGTAATAATTCCAATAGTGGTATTGATTAAATCTAAATTCCATTATATTAATGTAAGTATTTTGATCTCTATTATGTGAACCTCAATGGTTTGATGAAATGCTTATGTGTCTATTTATGTTATTGAGCCCCTACAACATGGGAGTGATTTGATTTCCCCCTCCTCATGTGCACACTAGGAGGGATGTTGAGAGAGTGAGTAGGGATGATGACGGATAATGAGGGAATCATTAAGGATAATGAGGGACATTGATGGTTATTGAGGGAGTGATTAGGGATGATGAGGGAGTGATTAAGGTTGATGAGGGATGATGAGGGTTAATGAGGGAGTGATTAGGGATGAGGAGGAAGAGATTAAGGATGATGAGGGATGATGATGTTGTGATTAAGGATGATGAGGTATGGTGAGGGTCAATGAGGGAGTGATTAGGGATGAGGACAGATGAGGAGGTAGTTATTAGGGATGATGAAGAAGTGATTAAGGATGGCGAAGAATGGCGAAGGTCAATAAAGGAGTGATTAGGGATGATGAGGGAGTTATTAGAGATTATGATGGATGGTGAGGGTTAATGAGGGGGTTATTACGGACAATGAGGAATGAGAAGAGAGTGATGAGGGGTGATGAGGGATGGGGAGGAAGTGATTATGGATGAGGGAAGGTGATGAGCAAGTGAAATTAACACAAAGTGGTTGTTTGATGTGCACAGGCCATCAATATGACCTAAGCTACCCCTATCACACCACTTTGTCTTAAATTAAAAGTGAGTGATTTGTAAACTTTAGTTTTGACAAACCCAGGACTCCTAGAAATGCCAACAAGTAATATGAAAGGTACAAAAACCCAAAAAAAACTATATATTTACCCAAAATGGAAATCTATTTAAAAATTTATGCCATGAAATCCCTAGGTTTAATATTGAGAGCCTGAAAATGCTCAAGTACTTACTGCATTGGATTTTGAAAAATTATCTCCCTCATCATAAGGCATGCATCTATGAGACCAACTCTTTGAGATGCAAAGTGACCCTAATTTCTTATATTTACTAAAATAAATTTAAAATATATACTTAACATTTATTTTAGTGAACCAAAACACTTGCCCTTCCTATACCTCCTTCTCGGTTCTCTTGTGCAATGTGACAAGAATGCATACTCATTATAGAATAATGTGTATGCATTCCTTTCACATATCACAAAAGACCTACATACCACTTCTAGTTTATTTTTGGGTTATGTCTACATAATGTGTATGCATTATGTACTCATAATGAATATGTATTATGTACTCATAATGCATATACGTTATGGCTCAAAAATCCAAGCCTAAATTTAAATAATGTGTATGCATCATGGATAGAACATGTATTTTTTATGGTCATAATGCATACACTTCAGGGTAAATTTCCACATAATTATCCCCAAACTCTGTGCACTTACCCATTACATTCCTATAGATAAAATGCCTATATTTTTAACATAAAATATAGAGAAATATGATAATATGAAATAAAATTAATATTAATATTAGGAAATGAAAAAAATTATTATGAAAGAACCATTTCATTTTATAAAATTACAAACAATAATGAAATACAAAACATATGAAATGTTCTTCTTTCTCTTCCTCTTTTTCTTCCATTGCATTATCTGTTATAGAAATGATTGAGATGTTAAAAACATTAAAAGATTTGATCAGATCCCAAGCATGATATTTGTATTTTTTAAAATATGAAAGCTTACAATGGAACTTGTTACGTACCTGGTTGATAACCCATTCATAATCACTAAAGACTCTTAATTTATAGACTTCATACCTGATTGCAAATTCCAAATCCAAGATTAAGGCTTTATACTCTATCATATTGTTGGTACATGGAAATTGTATTTTGAAAGCTGTGACATGTCTCTTACCATTTGGGTCAATGATTACAATACCAAACCCTGTTCCTTACTTAGAGTGTGTTCCATCCAACTATATTGACTACATACTTGAATCTTGATCATGTTCAACTCTTTTATTCTTTATTGGTTTAATGGTTTGGGTATAAACACTTGCATTTGTATAAGTGAAGTTAACTTGTTCATTGATTAAATTGTATAAAATTATCATCATCTTCATTCATGTCTCTTTATCAATTTTTATTTAATTCACCACTCCTCTCCATGGTAACCACATGTGGGAAAATTTAGTTTCTATGTAGACATTGAGTGACCTTGACAAATATCTTTTTAATAGCAAGCCCTATACTTTAGAAGTATCAATAGCTTATATGTATATGAACTATTATACCCTTGGTTCTGCTTATAACTAAATATGGACATTCAACATCTCACCCACAACTTTGACTTCATACTTGTCCAAGTGAACTACTAATTTGTATGATTTCATTGTAACTAATCTAAGCTTCTTGCAAACACTTTTAGGCATGACATTAGCTGATGCACCAGAATATACAAGACAATTATGAAGGTTATTATAAAAAATTCTAATTATAAGAAAGAATGGTCGAACTTCAATCTGAGTCTTATGTATTGATACATTGGTATTGACTGGGTTATTTTGGTTGGGTTGAGTGTTCTTATCTATGAGAGACCCAACAAGCAAATCCCTTTGTTTAGTGATTTTTTCCAATTCATGGAGGGTTATGTTGGCTTTTACATTCATCATGTATTCCATAATGTTGAAATTTATTTTGCTATTATAGGACTAATTATCATTTGGATTTGGTGGAGAAGGATAATTTTTAGTCTTAGGAACAGGTGGTGTAGTAGCATTATCTGGTGGAGTTGAGGTAGTCAAAGGCTGACGTGATTTACTCCTAAGCATGTAGTTTCCTCTTTGGTACTATTGGAGATCTTGAATATCATTAGTATTCTCTTAAAAATCATTGTCTTATACAATAGGTAAGTCTAAAGTTTATAAGATCATGGTTATATTAGGGGACATTGATTAAGTAAAAGAATCAACATTAGTTGAAGTATTATGATTATTTGGGACAACTTCATACTCTTAAATTTCCTTATGCAAAATGTCAAAAGCTAAACAAAACTCAACACAATCAAGTTCTCCATGTTGGGCTATGTTTTGCATATGACACCAATTGCATAAGACAATCTCCATGATGTTAATTTTAGGAAGCTTGTTGGATGTAGGGTCATCTTATTTACCAACTCTATTGGAGGGTTTATAATTGCATTGGTATGTGAAATTAGGAGTTGTGTTTACACTACTGGAGCTACCTACTTGTTTTTACAAATTTAGAAAATTATTACTAAACCTTTGGACCATTATTTGAATTGCATCTAACTTAAATTTAGCTAAATCTTGAGGATAATTATGCATGTTGTTTGCTACTATCAAAAATAAGATTTAGCTATCATTTCATTACTCAATGGATTGATAAATCCTAAATTTTGACTAGGGATAACATGATCTAAGTGTGGTTGATTCATAATTGGTGGAGGTTGAGGCAATGGAATGTTATGATTTACAAGTAGGATTAGGTTCAATGCTCGAATGTTTAGAAGATCATTCGGAATGGGAGCCAACATGTGTCTTTGTGGATTAAGCTACTTGTCCACTTTTATTGCTTCTGCATATATAAAAGGCAAATAAACAACAATTAGATTTATCCTTATGAAAGTGGTAGTCCATGGATCTTAAGAATTTTTGAACATTTCTAAGGATAATTTGGCATTTAACTTGTACAATTTAGTTAACCTATTATACATATTCTTAAAACATGCATTGAAGTTATGTATGGGCTCATTGGATTCCCTTCCCATGTAAGCAAATTATTTGTACAATATGCTTGGATAAACCACTTGACCAAACTAGGATAAATACATGTTATTCAATTGATTCCATCTCGTGATTTAGTTTTTGGGAAGGTTAAGAAACTAGTCATATGTTTTTTTTTTTTTAAAAAAAAGGGGTAAAAACTTTATTAATACTTAAAACCCCCATATTATAGAACCAACAAACCGAACCAAAGACCAGAAAAACCATAACCAAAGCATCATGCCTCAACACCACTAACATCTTCAACAAGAATGGACTGCAACTCTTGACATAAATCACATGGCAACTGTTCCCACTCGTCCACCTTACGATCATCTCCACCCTCTGATGCCCATTTGGTCAAGCAATCCACTGCCCTATTCCACTCCCTTGGAATATGGGCATAAGAAACAGATTCCATTAAGGAACTGACCTACAATATTTGTTGAACTATCATGGCCAGTTGCCAACTTACCTCAAAAATTTTCCTCTCCATGAGTAAATGAATAAGGACTTGAGAATCTGCTTCATAGATCACCCTCCTCCACACTAAAGCATAAGCACGCTTCAGGTCATAGAGAATAGCCAAACCTTCCATCCTATTAACAGTCTAAACTCCCTGATATGTCAAAAAAATAAAAATCACGGACCCTGAAGAATCCCTACCAATCCCACCAATCCCAGCCGACCCTGGACTACCCCTAGAAGATCCATTCATATTAATTTTCAAAAGACCAGCAGGTGGGGGCAGCCACTTCCCTAGTCGATGCACTTTCTGCTTCCCCTATTGACTTCTCCTGACACATGCCGAAACTAGAGATAGCCCCCAGATGCCAAACCTATCCACCGTCTCAACGTCCCCCTTCTTCAACGAAAAAGTGACTTCACTCTTCGCTTTAATAGATTCCTGGATCATTCCTTTAATTCTATTCTAGACCTGTTGAATCTCCATTTTTTCATCCCAAAAAATCCTGCGGTTCCTCTCCAGCCATACCTACCACAATAGGAAAATGGGGCCCACGTACCATGCATCCTGCATGAAAGGGGTTGAAGAGGGTGGTCGACCCAATCTAGACCAAAAATCAGCCAGGGACATCGTGTGAATGCAATGGCTCTACCACAAGTCCCTCTAAAAATGCCATAACTGCATAGTGAAAGAGCAGCAAAAGAAAAGGTGAGCGGAATCCTCCTCCTCACTATGGCAAAGTACACACCTCAAAGGGCTAGCAAAGCCCCTCTTCCAAATATTATCCTAGGTTAAACATCTGTTCCATAATAAAGTCCAGATAAAGTAATTACATTTTGGCCAAGAGAATCCATTCCAGACTTTTTTCGACCACTGAACTTCCTCTCTACCCTCATACTACTGAAAAATCAGCGCCTGATAGCTAGAAGACACAGTATACTTCCCCTTCAGATTCAGGGACTAAGTTAACACATCACTATCCATAAGTGCATTACAACTACAATAGGATAGAATATACTGTAGTTCTGTGCACTCTTCCTCCATACCAAAAATCAGCCACTTCTCTGGGGTCTTCCATCTGCCATCCATCAGCTGCCCCTGAAGAACCTAGGATTTATAATCACACACCCTTGTCCATCTAGCATCGTAGAACCTCTGGGATAGAGTACTTAACTGAGGATATTGGACAATGAGGGGAGGGTAACCATCCCATGAATCATGCCAAAACTGAGCTTCAACCCCACTCTTGCAAATCCAAAAAAGGCCCCTCTTAATCAATGCAACGCCTTTCTTGAGAGTCACCCAAATCGCAGAGCCTTTGCCTATCAAATCATATCGAGGGATATCCTTTCGGGGGATCCCAAAGAAGTACTTATGGGATAATACTCTAGCCCAGACCTGCTCTTATTCCACACACCAGTGCTAGTATAACTTAGTAGCCAAAGCAATACTAGAAAGCATAGATTACCTTAATCCCAGACCACCATACCTCTTTGGGTTGCAAACTACCCCACTTAATAAGACTCCACTTGGTAGAAGATAAATTACCAGCCCACCGAAATTGTCTTGTGAGGGGGTCTGAGTCCTTAACGAAGCTCATCGATGCCACCTATATCATGCACCTATAAATAGGGAGAGCCTACACCACTGATTGAATCAACTACACCCTACCAGTAAAAGATAACCAATGATGGGTCCAATGATTCACTTTACTTCAGAACTTAACCAAAATCACCATCCATGACTCCTTGGACTGTCGGTCGATCGAGATTGGAATCCCAAGGTATAGCAATGGGAGATTCCCAATTTGAAACATGAGGATATGAGCCACTCTTCTTTGTATGGAAGGTGGGGTGTTAAAGAAAAAGATAGAAGACTTGCCCTCATTAATTACCTGTCTAGATGCAGTAAGGTAGAAATCTAAGCTATTACGAATGTTAGATGCCTCCCTCATGGTAGCCATGCCCATTAGAGCCACATCATCCACAAACTGGAGGTGGGATTGTACTAGGAGACCACCACCCCAATGCCAACCCAGAATAGCTCCTTCATCCACATTCCTTTTGATCAACCGGCCCAAGCCTTCTGCCAACAGAAGAAACAAGTAAGGAGATAGAGGGTCCCCTTGCCGCAGCCTGTGAGAAGCCCCAAAGAGATTGGAGTGTTTGCCATTGATCAGAACAAAAAAGAGGTCAAGTTCACACAACTCATAACCCATCGTATCCATTCCTCCTCAAAACTGAAGGTGCCCAGGATCTTCTGGAGGAAAGCCCACCGAACTCTATCATAGGCCTTAGACATATCCAATTTGATAAACATCACCTTATCCTTAGAGTGAATCATGGAATGGATAGTCTCAGTTGCCACCACCACCCCATCCAAAAATCTGTCAGCCCTCCACAAAGCCTCCTTGCTCCTCGAAAATAAGCACTGGCAGCCACTTTTTTAGCCTCTTAGCAATTAGCTTAGATATAATTTTGTAAGTGACATTACAGAGGGAAATGGGTAGAAAAAGACTCAGTCTGTCAGCTCCCTCTCCCTTGGGGATGAGAGCCAGGAAGGTGGAGTTCATAGCCCGAAGCATTTGTTTGTTTCTCTGAGACTCTTGAACAACGGCCAATAAGTTTGAATTGATGATTTCCCAAAATTCCTGGAAGAAATCAATCAAGAAACCATCTGGGCTAGGTGCCTTACCTTTTGGCATCATGAAAACAATTCTCTTTACTTCCTCCATGGATACCTCCTTCATCAGATGCTCTTTCATATCCTTGGTCACCAAAGAAGGAATGAAGGCAAAGACCTGAGCCTCAGCCACCGCGTCCCCCTGCGCTTCCTCCTTGAAGAGAGAAGTAAAATGCTATACTGTTTCATTGAAGATACCCTGCGTAGAAGATATAGTCTCCCCACTCTCCACCACCAAGGAAGTAATCACATTACCATGCTGTCTGGCATGGACCGAATTGAAAAAGAAGACAGTATTCTTATCCCCTTCTTGAAGCCAGTCAATCTGGGCCTTTTGTTTCCAAAAAATTTCCTCTCTTAGCTCCCATTCCTCTAACTCTTTTAAAGCCCTAGCTTCCTCCCTCAGCAAGAGCTAGTTCATCCCTTCCTCCCTAATGAATCTAGTAATGGTGCTCAACTCCCTTTGAGCCTCATTCTTCATGTGGAAGATATTTCCAAAACTCTACCAATTCCACCTTTTAAGCTGGTATTTGATGAATTGGAGAAGCTTAGTAAAGGTGTACATTGCTATTCCAGCAACAAGCTTGCCAATCTTCCACCAATCTGCCATGCACCCAAACAGGTGTGGGTCCCTTAACCACATGAGTTGAAACTTGAATGGTAGTTTTTGAGGATTATGGGCTGAAGAGATTATCAATTTAATGGGCCAATGGTCTGAACCTCTCCAATCAAGTATTTCCATGCTAGATGACCACAAACCCCGCACCCAATAGTAGGATGTCATGAATCGATCTAGGTGCTCAGCTATACATCTGTCCCCCATCCTTCTATTATTCCAGGTAAAGCATCCATTGCCAGGCTTGATATCCACTAGGTTGATATCTGCAATATTATTTTGAAGCAATAAAGAAGATGGCTCTAGCCTTGCATTACCCCCTTTTTTCTCTGTTAAATCCAAAATAGCATTGAAGTCCCCACCAACAATCCAAGGCAGGTATGGAAATAATCAACGCACTAAGTGGAGATTTTTCCAAACAAGACGTTTACCTTGGAAGTCCATAGTAGCTTAGATGTTGGGAAAAAGGACTGATTCACCCAACTCATTACACAAAGCCACCATAGATAAAGAGGACTTAAATGAAATCTAAGACACTGGTTGGATCTTACACGGGTTCCAAAAACAAGCCACACCCCTGAAAGACCCCTAAGCACCAATGCACTGACATAGACCATGTCTCCATAACTGAGGTGCAATACTCCTCATATCATCCACTGACACCTTCATCTCCTAGAGAAAAAGAACATCAGGTACTTGACCTCTAACTAATTCCCAAACAGCCTTTTGTCTAGGGCCACTGTTCAAGCCCCTTACATTCCATGAAATGATGATCATTTCGGAGGAGATAAAAAGTGGGAGTCAAGGGTCTTAATAGAACCTGACTCGGCCAAGGTCTCCCCAATCATCTTAATCTTCTCAGTGTCCTTCTTGTGCCCCATTTTAACACTTTTTTCTGCCATCCCCTTCTTACCCTCCTTTTGAAGAATGCCCAAGTGAGGAGAAAATTTCCCTCGCTTATCTAATTCTGCCATTACAGTCCTTTTTAGGAGGTCTGCGTCCTCTATATTCTATCCCAGGTCATCATTTGTCTCCACCACCATCTGTTCTCCTACTTTCTCCTCCAAGACCATGGGTAAGGCCAACTCCATCTAAAGAACTAAATGAAGATTGGCTGAGTTAATCTCTAGTCCAGATCCTCTCACAAGCTGCTCCACACTCAATAGTCCCAGATTTACTTCTTGTTGTCCCAAATCATCTAGGACTTAAAACTTGTTGAAGGAGTCATCCTCTTGTTGCTCCATAAGGGACCTCTTCTGGCCTCTATTGTGGTTTCGAGCCTTCACCTGAACAAAGCCTTTAGCTTCCTTGCCCTCACTAAAACCAGACTTCTTCCCTTTTTCAGCACTTGGAATACTACTAGGAGGCAGTGGAGGTTGCTACTCTACTGGCTTTGCCTTCAGGCATCTATGCACCAAGTGTCCATATTCATGGCATAAATGACACCTGAAGGGTAGGGTCTCATAGTCCAGTTGT
Organism: Torreya grandis; assembly: GCA_037957365.1. Lineage (NCBI taxonomy): Eukaryota > Viridiplantae > Streptophyta > Pinopsida > Cupressales > Taxaceae > Torreya > Torreya grandis. The sequence continues at coordinate 617,114 of JARHVA010001457.1, forward strand.
TGCACCCAAGAATATGACCCCACACTCATCTCCACTGCATCAAGCAATGGTTTGCTCAAATCAATTTCTACACAAATACGAGCAAATGTCATGACGTTCTTACCTAAAGTCTGTGTTGAAGACTCCACCAACCTTCTAGGCATCGAAGCTAACGTTTGGAGGACATCCTCTCTACAACATTCGCTAGGAAATTTGGGTAGCCCAACCCACACCGAAACTCGATTAGGTAATTCCTTAGAAGGATTAAAGCATGCATTCTAGGGTTTAATAAAAATTCCAACCTGATTGTAAAAGTAAGGCCCTCCCTCAAAAACCCTGTTGTGATCAACTAAGCATGAAAATGTCACCATAAAGTAGTTATTTTCCAATAATATAATCTCCATTTCCCCCTCTGGTTCCCACACTCTCCTGGCCCAACTCTCTAGGAAATGTAGGGAGACTCTCAATCCCAAAAAATTACAGTACATCGAGTGCTTAGAACAGTATTCTACATCCTCAAAAATCATATCAAAGGGGATTACCAGTTTAGGACACTCCTTACACCGCTCCAGGCATTCGTTAATCTTCATGATACGAGACCCTCCAAGCAAGCTCCAATCCACAACATTAGTAGCCTAGGAAGAAAGCTCCGTTCCAAGTGTTTTAGCTTGCTACCCTATTCTATTCAACCCCATAGCTTCGCTGAAACTCCTCCCAAGTGCAGTCTTTAAGGACTCCTGCTGAGCCATTGCCACACCCATATGAGATTGATTTGAATGTTTGGCACCTCAAACCACTCCCATGCACCCGACCCCCCACTCTACTCCTACACAACCCAAATCACTACCTGCAATAGCTAGGGCACGACTGCCCTAGCTTAGCTTCATGCCGCAGACCCCCAATCGCGCCATTATAAACTAGTCATATGCTTGATCAAGGAAGATGAAAGGAAATAACCTACAAGCTACATATTTGTGTTTAACATTGAGCAATCTTAGAGATGTCTTATAATTTATGATGTGCTATTCTACAGTCCTTTCAATGTTTAAAGTGAAATTTTGATTATAACATTCAAGGTTTCTAGGTAAATCTTGTATGTCCCTAAGCACATTTATAGCTAGGCGAACTAGCCAAGTTGAAACCATTTGGATGGGTCTATTGTTGATGGATTATGGGGATGGTATGACTAGGAAAACCAATCTTATGGGTTTACCTTAGTCAGATATAAGACATAAATGGGATTGAAGAGGAGAAAAAATCAATTTCCTATGTCCCAACTTGACTATAGATCATGTGATTCTTGACGAAGACTCTAGAATGATGAGAACTAATCTCTATTGGTATCAGTTTTAAACACACAACAACTAAAAGCATACAAATTAACTACTAGTCTACATTCAATGCTAAGATCAAAGTATTCATATATTTAAAATCATTAAGATCATAATGAAATGTGGTACCTAGGAGCCTCCTTCTAGCATTAATTTTTATTTTGATTCATAACTATGACTCACTCAAACATAGTTAAGAAATAACTGATCCAAGTGAACAAAAGTAGTCAACAACTCATGGGACAAAGAGTCCCCTTATTTTTAGGACCTGCTATTTATCTAAGGGCCAAGAGACTCCTTATGGCACTACATGAGTAAGATGTGATTATTTACACTAGGGGCTCAGATAGTTTTCTCAAAGATTTTCAAGCCTTCACTATTGGTTCCTTTAACAAACTATCTATTTACAATGTAATGGGTGATTTATTCTTTATAAAAAATAAAAATGGAAAGAGAGTAGAGAAAAAATGGATAAAATGCCTTGACTGAGACAAGTCTTCCAATTCTAAAGAATTAGATTAAGGTGGGATGTAATTAAATCATTGGGTATCAAGTCTAACTACTGCACAAACTAAAACACCACAATGATCAAGAATTAAAGAACAAGTATATGACATGAAATCTATAACTTTATTTAAAAGAATGCAATTACATAATCCTATAATAATTTGCACACTATGACTTAATGTAAGCCTCAAAATAACCAAAATTAGCTCTCAAATCTAATTAAACCAACTATTTCACAATCTAATTGTATATCCAATTATAAACCATCAACATCAAAAAACTTTTGGGCATAAATTACTTATCAAATCAATGTCTGGAAAAATAATCAATGCAAAACAAGGAAAGGAAGGTGAACTCTTGGCTCAATCTCAATAGTGTTTTGATACTCCAATGTGTCGACCCCTTCACCATACAGATGATGATGCTTATATAGATAAGCTAGTTAGTTAATTGATTATGATCAATAACCAATCTTAACTGCTCTTGATATAAACTTTAAATATCTTAACTAATTAGAGCTTAGTCTTTAGTGATAACACATTAATAAAAGAGAAGATAGGGCTAATCCAGTCATGGCACAAATCCCCTTTGTAAAATATTTTTAGGATGAATAAAATGCATTATCCAATACAACTCAAGCTCTAAGGATCAATAAACCATCATTGGTGTTTAATTGATCCAACTAACTAATCAATAGCTCAATTAAAAATAGCTACATCATTTTGGATTAATCCCACTGATGGAGTAATAGGTTCATGTTATAGCTTTGGCCACTCCCATCTACATGTGCTTATCTAATTAGAAGATAACATCTTCCAGATATGTCATTTTATTATTAAATACCAATGACCAAGTTTATCAATATTGACATAAAGGATTATTCCAATCTATATATAGGTAAATTCAACTCACTTTGACCCTTTCTCAATTATATCAATGCCATTATGTGCTTTAGTTCAAAGATCATAGCCATTAGCTCTTCCTTTCCATGTAACATATCTTCATGGATGGTAGGCAATCAACCTCTTGCAAATGTTCTTTTAATACTTTTACTCATTGATTCCTTGTGATGAGACTTTTGATGCAAGCTTTCTTGAGAAATTTTATGCTCTGAGTTTCCTAAATCACTCAAGTTTATGCATTGTAGTTATTTTTTTTAGTATCCTCTTCTATAATTAGGACATCCCTTCCTTCTCCTTTTGTGCCCAATCTTTGAGCCATCATTTAAAAGTCTTGACAAGTTATGCCATGAGAAATCATGTGATCCACATCATGGCCATTCAACCTTCAAACTCTTTTTTGACCAAGCATTCATTTCCAAATTTGATTTTACATATCCATTACCATTGAACATGATCAAACTGTCATCTATACATCCTCTCATTTTCACCTTGGTTGTCAATTTTAGATTCAATACTTACCACTTTTCATTGGCTCGACAATGTCCCCCAGCATAGGCTATCCATTTTATCTATAAATTTCTCCAAGATCTAAATGCATGTGATGTCACCATGTGGTGACATCCCATGTCTTTGGGTCTTAGAGGTCATTGGGTACAAGGACTCTTTAAGTTGCATAAAACCCCATGAACCTTGACTACCTATAATATGACCATGTGTCAACATCACAATAGTTGGGAGGGCTAGATGAACACGAAAGGGTAAAACTAGCTTTCAATCTCTACTTGCACCATATTCTTACATATGGATGACTTGTGGTTTTCCGGTTCCTCGATGAACTTGAACTATGGAATGCCTCCCTTTGGGCTTGACTACCCAAGATTGTGCCATGTGACATAATCTTGACAAGTCAAGGATCAGAAGACTTTTTAACTACTCTGCTCTCTTATGATTACTAAAGGCTAAATACTTATGCCACCAAAGGCTAAAATCCTAAGATCATGACACACATCACCAATCAGGGATGTATGGGTCGATAGAGAGGTAAGTCTTATGGTTGGCTAACTGTTAGTTACTTCCTCAAGCCTTGACTACTTGAGACTGAACCATGTGGCATAATAACAACAAATCAAGCTTAGGGAGACTTGATACTAGAGATCCAAATCTGCCAAATCATTGAAAGTCAAAGGCTTAGTTGGGAGGTGTTCATCACTTTACATCTCAATGATTTGGCAGCTTTGGATTGAGATGTAAAGTGATGAATACTTAATCTTCCAAAATAAAATGAGACTCGGGTAGTGAATAATATATCATTCAAATCAAATCCATCCAAGCATGTATGAAGGCCAATTAAACATGAAATGACTGAGTCTTAACCATGTAAAATTCAAAACTAGATTTGATCAAACATGGTATTTACTAAAATTAAATCCAAAAACACAAATAAACCTTGATTTTTTATAAATATTTACACCAAATAAACATCATTCTGAATGAAATAAACTAATTTCATAGCTAAATGAATATTCTAAATCGATTAATAAGATGATTTTGATTAGAAATTTAGATTGTATGTGGAGGAATAACATCATAGTTAAATCAAAAGGACCATAATAGGGTACAAGGAAAATATTTTTAACATAATATCATTTGAATGAGTGATAAATAACACAAACTAGTTTAAGTTCTTAAAGGTAGATGCTTCTAAGCTAGGGCAATGATTATACAAAATGTTCATTTTACCTTTAAATTAAATGAAGTATGCAGCTCAATGATGAATGAATACCTGAATCACTTTGGAGAACTTACAAAAGGTCAATTTATGAAGTTTGAATTCATATAGGGATTGTCTAGCCAATGTGAATAATTTGTCAAGTGAAACTAGGTAAACCTCATCAAAGTAGAGTTCGATCATGAGCTAGAGACTAAATGGAACCCAATCTATGCAATTTGAGTGGTACTTATTAAGTGAATTCATATCAATATGCAAGAAAAAATAAAATAATGATGCTACAATAAGAGGGTCCCCATATGCAATCTCAAGAAATGGGGCATGTTAGACCCAACACATTCCTCTTATCTTTCCTTTATTTACTTAGTAGATATATTTGCATTTTTTATTTTATTGTAGCATGTATGTTATTGTTTTTAATTAATTTCCTCATACCAAATAAGTTGGTTTAGTATAGGGCTCCTTAAGATTGTCATTTACCACCTTAGGTTGCATAAACCACCCATTGTTGAATATTTCACTCTTAAATTTTTATTAGTCTAGTGTTTAAAACTGTCTTGAATCTAGGTTATCCTTGTTCATTAGTTCCTTGCATGTGGTTTCCTTATTATATCATTAATTCATCCCTTTGTTTCTTTCCATATTTATCAAGTGAAATTAACAAATTAGTTTCAATATTATACATTCAAATATATGTTTCATTCTTATACATTATAATATGAATAATACAAATAGTTAAACACCTGATAGGGTTAACTAGTCCAACATAAGGTAAAATAACTAGGTATGCAACCCATACATAACTAATATATTACACAGGAGGACACAAAAAATGGGGTGACACATTGGAAGGGAAAGAATTTGCATTTTTACTTTGCAATATATCTAATACATTTTGATTAATGAAATTATTTTCATAGGCCAAACCTTTTGAGGCATATTGATCAATGTTTGCAACATGTTTTCCCATAGATTAAAAATGATCTATTTTGTGAAATATTTATTATTCTCGTTAGTGATTTATGTTAGCTTCCTCAGGTACGTGATAAACCAATGTTTGTTGGAACATCACATGGTTCAACCCTTTGATAGATATTTAACATTGTTATTACCTTGTGCATATTTTTTTGTCAAAAAGTCTCTAATCTAAGCGAGGTGAATTTTTGACATTTGTAGTTGAATGTACACAATGTTAAACCAAAAGTTAAAGATTGGAATTTATCAATGCCATGAACATATAACTATTTATCCTCTAAAAAAAAACTCTCATTTAATTTATCAACTCACTTATATTCAACAAATGTTTTGGATTCAACGTACAACAAGGAAATGTTGAAATTATTAAATATATTGAATGCATAGAATTAAAGAGAACATATCACACCCGATGATGAGAAATTAGATACCAAAAATCTTCTATCAAAAAGACAAAATAATATTCCTTCATCCAATTTGTAGGTTGATTTTGGGTTTAGGCAATTGTGTGCTTGGTAAAAATTCATGCTATAGTTTATAGAAATAGCATCAAACCATCTAAATTTCCAATGCTTTGGGTAATGCAAATGAAAAAAAATATAGGCCCAACATGGGATGCAGAAAATCCTCAACATGTATCAATCCCTCCCAAAACTTGAGCCAATCTTAAATAGATTCCATTGAAAATGAATCAGGGTCTAACTATACATAAAACAAAAAGGGACATTAGAAAAGGAAATTATTGATATTGGTAATATTGAACATCAAGGCTTAACTTTTACTATGCTGCTAAAAGTGATCCTTGCAATAGCTTCACATGTCACCTCCTTTCTTTTTTGACTAATATGTATGAATGCAATATGGAATGTATATCTATATTAAGAAAAAGGAAGAGCAATGATTGCATTCTTTATCGGAACTCATTGTTCATTGAAGTGGGTTTCATTTCTCTCACTCTATCAACATTTACATTATGCTTCCTGCATATAATAATTAAATTATAAATCACATAATATTATAATATAATATTGAGATATATCTTCATATTTTAAATTATTAAATATTGTTTAAAAAATAGCATAAATTCAACTGAATGATATATGATAAAGTAATTAAAATAATTAAAGCTATAACATATATAATGTATAGAATTAAAATATATAAAATAGCACATAAGGGATGTAATAACACTCGGTATGTATCTAGTCACTTTGTAAGAAGACCCAATGCTAATTGTTTCGAACATAAATAAATAATCATGTAATTTGGAGAAATAATAAATAAGTTTATTAAAAAAAAACAGCCACCCGTAAAATCATGTCATTTAACCACTGAAATCATTTATTTCTCAAAATTACATGGTTAAATAAATCTTTAGCGTTGCAATTTTACATCGGCAACCTCTGCAGCAACACCAACAGTTTCACACACAAAATTAGCGATTTCACCAGAAATACCATTTACAATATCCCCAACAATATCGCTAGCAGGTATAAAAATCCAAGCAACAAGGGCAACCGCACAGATCATCAATAGAATTTCAATGTCACTTACCCTTGGAATATCATGAACATAACATTTTACACACCCCAAATCCACTATAACCTTGCATATATGGTTATTGCATTGGTATCTCCAAGGTTGATTTCTCCAATTGCTGCAGCACTCGCAAATGTATCCTCCTCTGTCACGAACAACTACCAGAGGATGAAGATGGCTTCGAAAAACACCTCATTAAGGAAGTATCAAACCAAGGGGAAAAAACCCTATGTAAGGAGGATTGCTAGATGTATATAGATCTCCTTTAATAGCTTTCTCACAGGTCGTGCTAGTGTACCTCATGTGCTCTTTGTTGCATTGAAAACCAATTTATCCAGACTGTAGACAGGAGCAAACAAAACGTGTGAGAGTTCAAGTTTTAAAAAAAACAAAACACGCAGTTGAGTTTTTTGTGATGCACTTATATGCACGTTTGGGTCCATATTCTTTGCACCCATTGCATTTGTAAGGCGAAAGGACCTCACACGACACAAGTTCATGATGGTGCCTTACACTTATCAAATAGAGTTAATATTTGATGTGACAGCGTTTATGCATAATATTATTATATTGAAATTCATGCATATGACGGTGCATTTAATCACGGCCTGCACATACATCACTCCAGAAGAAAAGCTATTTCATCGTGATCATAAGCAATTGTGATACAGTAAAGAAGTCAAAGTTTGTACATGGATGAGGGGACATAGAACTGATCTATACACTACCTGGTACTTGTCACTTCTTTTCCTGTTCAAGCATTTCTGCTTCTTTTGTCCGCGAGCGGAGTAATAAACTTAAAAGAAGGAAGCGGAGGCGGAGATGCAATGTTGCTGCCACCATATCATTCATAGCCATAGGATTTGTGGTTGTCCCCTCATGGTCTACTCAAGGCTACATGCTAAACAAATACCATATGAAAAAAAGCAATATGTGGTTGTAAAAATGATGGGTAGATTAGTGTTAGCATACAAGAAAGCCTTTGCTAATCTTGTTTCCAATAGCAAACCCAAAGTACATTATGAAAAAGTAGAGAGTTTCATTCCCCTCTCCTCGTTCTTCTTCAACCTTATGGCCCACTAGTTGCCCCTCATAGCTAAGTTTTCCAAGAAAACCATATGATGTTAGTAATTTGAAGGGTTGGGACTTCCTTAGCTAATGCTCAACATATGTGGTGATTACATAGTCCACCTCATGACAACAAAGACTCACTTTTGGAAGAGAATGGGGATAAACACCACTCCATTTCACTTGGGGAATTTATAGTCACATCAGCAATCATTATTGAGTTATAATTTTCTCGTGTTAGGTTTAAAAGATTAATTTGAAGATGGGAAAGGATAAATACATGTGGAAGATTGTTCTCATTAAATAAGCTCTCCTAGAATGTACAAGCTCTCACAAAATCCTTTCACAAAATTTTTGTACGATTAGCTTTTCAGCAATTGGGTACATTATACTTTATATGTTCGCAAGACATTAAAAATTATGCATTTGTTCTAAAAACTTCTTAAGAATTATTTGGTTTGGCACAATGTTTTACATGTAGATGGATGTGGCAGTGATAATATTTTTATTTCCCCAAAACTTTTTGCATTAATTATTTTCTTGGGATAAGACCAATCATATCGGATTATTTGTTTGTGTGTGTGGGTGTGGACCATTAAAAAAATTAAGTTGTTAATAGTTAAAATAAATTTAGTATTCGATATTTAACAAAAAAAATGTCATAATATATGAAGGGATATGTTGAAGGGACAACTATTTTGAAAAAATTACTTAATCAACAACGTAAGTGATAACATTTAACCATTATTTTTCTAAGTGCTTCTTAATCATTGAATTACATAGGTCCAAAATATTTGTGTGTGTTTTAGTTATTGGTTTATATTATGTGTTATTGGTATATTTTGTGGCTTGTCATCATGTCTCCCTTTTTCTATCTCTTTCATTTCTCTATACTCTTAATTTTGTGACCCTGTGATGGTCTTTCCTTAGCTTCACACTTGACATTTTGGCACTTACAAACACAAAGTGTATGTTTCTAGGTTTTATGTGGTTTTGGTTAGTTATGGTACATATGTGATTGTGGTCATGTTGTTGTTGTTTTTTTTTTTTTTTTTTTCTTTTTTCTTTTTTGTTTTTTTTTAATAAATTTTAAAGGACCATTTGATATTGGTTTACATATCAATAGAGTCCTAATTTACCCTCATGTCATCCACAAATACACAATCATCTTCGTGCATTTAAGCATCTAAATATTATTTGATAAATAATTTGGCATTTATTATTTATGAGAATTTATTAAGCATCTAAAATTATTTTAGAGAAATCAAGAAATCATTAAAATATTCATTGTGGCATTGAATTTCATCTGAGCAACATGTTTTATTGTAATGATCTACATCCTTGATGAATTATTGTAATTATTTGATCATTATTTTTAATATTTTAAACTCTTAAGGGATTTTTAAAATATCAAGGATACTTAGATGTTCCTTCGTGTAATGTAAAACCTAAAACACATTGTTTTCCTTACTATTTTTAGATCTAGATACCTAGTTAGGGAAAGGAGTATAAGTGTATTTTCACAATGATTAAAGAAAAGTTTTAAAAAATGAGAAAAGTTATTAGAGCCTTGGATCTATTGGACACACTCATCAAAAAATTTAACATATGTATGATAATTTATAGAAATGTATTGTTTATGATTGTGGGGCCAATAAAAATGTTTGGTTGATTATTCATGAGAAACTATGAGATGTAGTCTCACAATCATGCTAGCCTAAAGTTACTTTAAGTAATTTATAGATTATAATTTAGTTTGTTCAAAAGGTGATTTTAGCATGATGAAGGTTTTTAAATCTTTTAGATTTTACATGCCATCTAAACTCATTATAGTTGATTCATGGAGTATAATTCATTTATTAAGGTGCCTATAGTATGTATCTCAATTTAACATTAAGGGTGAGTGTTGGAACATATAATGATTAAGTGGTACATCTATTAGACCCTTAGCACATTTACATAGGTAAATAATAAATATTTTATTATTTTTATTTAACACGAGTTAAATCATTATGTAAATACAATAATAAAACATATTATATTACTGTTCATTTTATGTTTCTCGAGGAGAGGTTTGGTCCCATTGAATACAACGATCCAGCTCCATACCCCAATATACATTCTAATATTTGCATGTGGTAAATATCACTATGAAGTGTTTTATGAATATTGTTCAGAGAAGAAGTGATAGGAAGAAGGCTTTTGTATTGGGTTATGTTTCTCAATCATATGAATAAGATCAACCTATAGTTTTTTTACCTTTTTGATGTTTTCCATGTTAAATTCTATGTCAACATTGATCCATGTCTTTACTTACTAATTACATCACTAGATCTATTGTGTTTATATTCACTATGTATTGCATATACTTTAGATTCTTTCAGTGCCTCCAATACTAGATAAATCATTACTACTTATTTCAACAACCCATGATGAATTAGGGGCCCTATTAGCTTAATATGATGAAAATCACTAGGAAAACTCAATTTACTACATCAATCATCAATTTATTGGTTATGAATATAAGTATATTACTATGGAAATACTATGTCTAGAATCAATTTTTTATACGTAGAATTTATGACATTACATGATTAATAATGAGATCCATGTAATAGTTAAGGAAGACACTTTAAATATTCTCATAAACAAAACCCATTTAGCAAGATAGATAACTAAGTTGGTGATGTTACTCACAAAGTTTGAACTTAAGTTAATATCTTAAAAATTAATAAAATATCAAGTTGTAGTTGATCAACTAGTCATGGACCTTTTCTAGACCCTCTTTTAATAAGCGAGGATTTATATGATGAGTTAACATCATATCATCTAGACAATAACACTTAGACTATGTTATTTAATGTATACAAATGTATGAGAGGTGCAAGTGCAAGCTATAGTCATACCCCTAAAGGAGAATAAATGCCATTTTTTATAGACTAACCTTTCCTTGCACTGAAAATATAGAAAAATATAAATCCTTGACCATTGGGTTGTATGTCTCACATAAGCTCCATGTCAAGAATATTTGGGTTTATGGTGACTCTCATTTGGTTGTTAATCAAGTTAAAAATATCTACCAAACCAAACAAGAGCATTTAATTCCATATCAATTAATGATAGACATATTAAAAGAAACAGTCGATGCATTTTCTATCAAAATTATGTTTCTAGGATTTATGTGGTTTTGGTTAATTATGGTACATATGTGATTATGGTCATGTATTTTTTTAGACCATTTGATATTGATTTACATACCAATAGAGTCTTAATTTGTACTCATATCATCCAGAAATACACAATCATCTAGGTGTGTTTAAGCATCTAAATATTATTTGAAAAAGAATTTGGCATTTATTATTTATAAGAATTTATTAAGCATCTAAAATTATTTTAGAGAAATCTAGCAATCATTAAACATTCATTGTGGCATTGAAGTTCATATGAGTGACATGTTTTATTGTACTAATTTTCATCCTCGATTAATTATTGTAATTATTTGAGCATTACTTTTAATATTCTAATCTCTTAAGGGATTTAAAAAATATCAAAGAAGCTTAGATGTTCCTTGGTGTAATGAAAAACCTAAAACACATTGCTTTGCTTACTATTTTTAGATATAAATACCTAGTTATGGAAATGCGTATAAGTGTATTTTTGCAATGATCACAAAAAAAAATTAAAAAAAGAGAAAAGTTATTAGGGCCTTGGATCTACTGGACACAACCATAAAAAAAGTTAGCGTATGGATGGTAATTTATAGAAATGTATTGTTTATAGTTTTGGGGTCAATAAAAATGTTTGGTTTATTACTCATGAGAAACTATGAGAATATAAGTATACTGCTATGGTAATACTATATCTGACATTACCTGCTTAATAGTGAGATCCATGTAATAGTCAAAGAAGACCCTTTAAATATTCTCATGAATAAAACCCATCTAGAAGTATAGATAACTACGTGGGTAGTGTTACTCACAGAGTTTGATCTTAAGCTCATATCTCAAAAATTAGTAAAATTCCAAGTTTTAGTTGATCAGCTAGCTGTGGACCATTGGTAGAACCTCTTCCAACAAACAACGATTTCTATTATGAGTTAACATCATATCATATAGCTAGTAACACCTAGAACATGTTCTTCGATGTATACAAATGTATGATAGGTGAAAGTGTAATCATTATATTAATACCCCTAAAGGAGAATACATGCCATTTTATTATAGACTAACCTTTCCTACACTAAAAATATATCAAAATATAAAGTCTTGATCATCAGGTTGTATGTCACACTTAAACTCCTTGTTAAGAATAATTAGGTTTATGGTGACTCTCATTTGGTTGTTAATCAAGTTAAAAATATCTACCAAACCAAACAAGAGCATTTACTTCCATATAAATTAATGGTAGACATATTGAAATAAATAATCAATACATTTTCTATCAAAATTATCCCACGTAAATATAATTATCATGTTGATGTAATGGCTAGCGAAACATCATTAATTTCTCTTGATATCAATAATGATTACATAAATTTTAAGATACAAAAGTTACAAAAGCCTTAAAGTAAACCAGAGGGACAATTTTAGATAATTTGAACCTATCTATAGTCCAACTGAAAAACAAATATCAAGAATATGCCTATATTATTAAAATTTTATAATTTTAAATTCTCTCCAATATAATAAATGGGGAATAGATCAAAAATATTACCATACTCTCCATGTGTAATTACGTAGAACCCAAAAATTATTCATTTTATAATATTATCTCCCATCCAATTTAGGGACATATGTTCAGATTATCTAAAATAGTCCTTCTAGATAAAATGAATGATTTAGTAGTTCTAGTAGTTACACACGGTGCATCAAATACAAAATGGTATGGTGATATTTATAGTTTTCTATACTAAGATTTTATACCTGATAATTTTATTAAGAATGACAAATGAAAAATGTAGAGGGAGGCACTCTGGTATGTCATTATTAGGGAATCCTTATTCCACATAGGTTTTTATGGATAGTTACTCTGATGTCTTAGCAAAGATGAGGTAAGAATGTAATGAAATTACCTAGATGATTTGCAATAACATAATAATAAATCATAGAATTAAGAATAGAATAAGTAGATACATAATAAAATTTGGTGAAAGAAGAGAATAATTGAATATTATTATTGATCTGCTTTGAGAGGGAAAACTTCACAACAATGCAATAAGAAAAAAATTCACAATATGATCCTATAAGACTAACTACTACCTACTACCTACTATATATAGTCTAATTAACCATGGTTATTCCATAGGCTGACCCAATAAGAACATAGAGAAATGTGACAAGAATATAAAAGAGATATGTATGTCACAAGTCATCCACACATATCCCTAGACATGCCATAGGATAAGGATGTAACATGCCCTCCCCTTTGAAAAAATGTTGTCATCAACGTTAACTCAACCTTGAGTGTTACTACAATAAAGATTCACCATCCCATGTTGCATCTTCATAATGCACATTATTCTATTTGATCAAATTCTCATGAATTGCTCTAGTTCATATTTGCTTAGTGTGTGTTTGAAGGATCATTTCAATATCCATAATAGCTTGACCTTCCTCATCTAATTCAATCAACTCAATCTAAGTAGAAACTCTATGGCTAACTACCTTCTTCAGTCAAGATATATGGAATACTAGATGTATGTGAGTGGACTAGGTGAATTATAGCTTGTAGGCCATGATAATTTCCTAGTTAATTATTACAATAAATACATCAAGCCATTCATATCCCCTATCATCCCCATGACTTCCCCTTGAACTGCATGTAGATCATATTTTCACACCATGACTTGTAACTTTGATTAAAGGTGTTGAACCACCGTTAAAATACTTGGATCTAAAGTTTTATAATCTATGTCATCTTGATGAGGAGTTTTAGGCATTTATTTCCCTTTCCCATGTCCATGAGGGTTAAGCCCAGCTATACACAAACCTTAGGAGGGTTGTAACCCTAAAACATTTATCAATAGATGATACCATTGGGATTGGCTTTCCAAGACAAATATAATGAATGCTAATATGCACAAGGGTGAAAAAAATCATCCCAAAAAAGTGTATCAATAGAATATACCATTGTGATTGTCTTGTAGAGATGAATCCAAAAATTATTAATTTTGCACAAGGTTAAATATTTTTACATACTTTTTTTCTTTTTTATAAAAAAAAATCCACAAAAAAAACATGGTGATAAAAATAAATCAATTCTTTCTATATCACAATTTATTTTTTTTCGACCTTCTAGTGCTCAATACATTAGATCTGAAAAAAACTATGCCACATAAACTTACCCAAATCAAAGATCTAATACCACTTGTATTTAAATTACTTAGATGATTCAGAATAATAGAATAATATATCATAGAATTAATAATAGAATAATTAGATTCATAACAACAATTAGTGAAAGATTAGAATACTTGAATATTATGACTAAGCCACTTCAAGGGGGCAACTTCCACAACAATGCAAGAAGAAAAAAACTCATAATATTATCTTATAAGACTAACTACTACCTATTATATATAGTCTATTTAGACATGGCTATTCCATAGGCCGATCTAATAAGAACATAGATAAATTTGACAAGAATATAAAAGAGGTATGTTGCCACATGTCGGCCACACATATACTTAGACAAGTCATAAGATAAGGGCATAACAAAGAATTGCACATCTAGAGATCCATGATAGTGAGTTTGGGGAATACTTCATTGGAAAAGCATTATCTTAAAAATTGCTAAGATAAGGTTATTATTGACCCATAATGGAAGAAGAATGTTCAAAACATGCTAAATTATGTGTGTAATGTCATAAATATAAAAATCTAAATAATTCTCCATCTCATGAGTTACAACCAATTGTTTCATTGTGGCCAGTTTCCCTTGGGGGATTTGATTTGATAGGAAAAATAAATTTGGCATTAGTACGAGATCATAAATTCATAATCACAACTAAAAAATACTTTGCCAATTGGGTAGAAGAAATTTCACTTGAGTTTACCATTGGAGATGACATAGGCAGGTTTCTAATGACTAATATTATTTCCCAATTTAATTTACCTTAAATTATTATTACAAATAATGGGTCATCATTTAAGAACAAAATGATTAATTATTTTTTAAATAAATACAAAATTAAACACACTTTCTAAACACCCTACTACCCACATAGTAATGGTCAATAAAAAGCAAGAAACAAGACTATTATCAAAGTACTTAGAAAAATAGTTGAATGGTACAATACATGTTGATATCAATAAATGGTTTGCCTTTTGGGCATATCACACAAGCATCCATACATGTACTCGATCAACACCTTATGTTTTGGTTTATGTTACAAAGGTAGTTATGCCAATTGATATTTAAATCCCATCTTTGCATGTTTCTCTCAATGATATTATTCAAGATAATGAATATTAAGAGAGGCAATTATATAAATTGAAATAGTTGGGTGAAAAATGCACACATGTTATTGAGCATCTACGAGTTTATGAAGATCGGGTTAAGTAAACATACAATAAAAAGGTTTGTCCATGTGAGTTTGATGTTGGTGATCTAGTATTAAAATAAAATCAAAAAAATACCAATGCATAAAAATACAAGAAAGGGAAATTCAAACTAAATTGGTTAAGGCCCATTTGTAATTACATAAAATTTGATAAAAGGAATGTACCACCTAGATACAATTGAAGGAAATCCCATCAAGAGCCCAATGAACATTATGAATTTATGTAAAAATTCCACCTAAGTAAAAAAATTCAAAATAAAATAAAATAAAGAGTTTTATAGCTTTCACATATATGTTGTTTACTTTATGGTATTAGACCACATATCATTTCCTTTCTATACGAACATATGTTTCATGGGTATTTAAGTGTGATATAGGCATATAATAGATACATGATACATGAGCATATAGATGTTGGACCTTTCCTCCACCCATGTGACACACTACAGTGGGGGAATTTTCTTTATCATTCATGATTGATACATGTTACTTTATTTTATGATCACTTTACATTATCTTCATTTAGGCTATGTAATAATACATACACATGTCTATACTCATGTTTACATCTTACACAATGTGCTATATATGCTATGTTATAGGACATTTTGATTACAAATATATGCAATAACTAGCACGATATTCTTATTATGGTGCTTAAATTTCACTTATTCATCTTTTTGTCATGGCTTACTTGAGTGTAATTCTTATTTGATACCTTGTTTTGATTTTGGAATATTTGAACATGTTCTTTATTTGTTGGCCATACTGCCATTGAGTATTAATTTATTGGTGTGTGGAAATATGAATATGTCCTTCCCTTGAGTGTGCAACATTTGAATATGCCCCTTGTTTTCATTCTCAATATACCCCCTTTTACATGACATTGAGTGCTCTTGTGTGTGTGATTTATTATTTGTTGACCTTGTGCTTGTTACTTATAGATGTTACATTGATTTGTATCATACATCTTAGGGCTTGTTATGATTGGATACTACATTATTCATTGATACATCTAGTTACACATGATACAACTATATGCTTCTTTACTACATGATTGATATAGATATGGCATTGTTATCTTATCCTTTTGATATTAGGTGACTACCAGATTGCTTTCCCCTCACCTAAAAAGTGGGGGGGGGGGTATCAATGGGGGTATGTCATACAAACATGAATCCAAATAAAAATTTGGTATAATTGGCATAATTTGATATAGTTTACATGATTTAGATATAACTTGGGATAAATCTTATGCATTTGGCACCAATTTTCATAGATTTGGGACATATTTTTATATTTGTGACATATATTATACACAATATATAGGGTAAAAGGTTATATTTTGATAGATACTTTAGCTTGAGACACATTGGAGGTTCATATTCAATGAAAATTCACAAAATAACATATACATATTAAGAATATACATAATTTACAATAAATTTGATAAGGGGGAATGAATAGGGTTCATTCCTCTTTTAGCTTACATTGATGCATTAAATTTTCCCAGACACATCGATTAAAATTTTACATGTCTATAGTAATTGGCTCTCTTGAGGAGTGTAGTTTAAATTTAACTCCCTTGATAGCCTTGTCAATACTCCCCTTTTTTAGGTTCAGGTGGCTATACCACTTGACCTTGGTTAGATTGGCTATATTATGTTTATAATTGGGTTATGTGATTGAGATTCATTGCTCTCAATGGCCTTGGCACAAATCTTCCTTGTACTAAATTTAGGGCATGATAACTCTCCCATTCTGCTATTCACATATCTAAGGTTCAGTTGTGAACCTCTCTCTAGAATTATTTAATAAGGAAACATCATCATCAATGTAAATTACCAAGGGTAAAGATGATTGCATCAAAACATGTGTATTCTTTCCTTTCTCTCTATCCTTTCAAGAATTTAAATTTTAGATTATATGCATCAATTGGACTGTAACTTGCTCTTCATTTCAAGTCATACACCAACAAAAAATTCAAACATGGCTCAAGTAAAATCAAGGTGTTTATTACACACCAAGGTACACATTTACTTATTTTAACCTAGTAGTTTAATTCTAATGCATTACTAGCATAAAATAGAAGGGGAGGGGTGTGGGAGGGGGATGTAGATACTAGAAATATTATTTTATATGACATAATAGTCTTTTATACTTAAAAAATACCAATCATGGTTCAAACCTTTATTTCATGACCTTTTCATTTCTGTTAGACCCATGTTCACCATCTCACTATGCCTACTTACTTATCATATAGTCTGATCCTCATATTATGATGACACATATCACTTTTAACCTATAGTATGCATAAAATTTGATTTATATCCTACTCATACACTTATATATCCTCAATAAGTTTTATACTCTACATGACATTATTATCTAGGTTACAACACAAACATCAACGTTAGTATCTTTGCCTTCCAAATAATCAAATTTTAAAATCTTTCAACATGTATGGGATGGCATATGCATTTTATTTAACCCTCTCATGAGATTATTTCAAAATATGTGGTATAAATATAAATCAAAATTCCTTCCTTATCATTCAATAAATATCAAACAAGACTTAAACAAACACCTCTCAAGCTCACACTACACTACTCGAAATCACTTGCACAACTAAGCTATACTTCCCTATTATTCCCCATTTATAAATTAGTCATAAGAGTCATCTTATAACATGTTTCAATCATTCAAAGAATAACCCATGGGTAATATTTTTCAAGTTATAAGATATATCACTACATGCACTTGCATATATCATGTTGTATAATTATTTACACACAAACCCAAATAAGTGTGAGAACTACATTGGTCTTAGGAACCCTTCAGAGTATATGGATATGTAAGAAGCACTCAATTATATGTGGTTCTTTTAGGTCATATTGAATTCACCTAATCCCACTAACCCCTATTTTTCAAGGTGACATATTAAGTTGGAAGACCTAGGGTTTTAAGCAAAAGACTAATTTCAATACCCTGTGCATGTGATCCAAGTTGATAAATTGCAAGGTGATAGTGAAACTTAATAAGCACAGGTATCTATTATAGAAAAGAGTTTGTATCTTGAGCTAGATAAAAGCATTGAAACTATGGCATAATCATCAATGGTAGTATCTAGATTACAACAATAGTGTCCAAGATGATAGTAAAATAATTTATAAAATTTGAAAAATCAAGGTGGAAAATCAGTTTGTCTTATTTTACACATGTACATGTTAGATATGTCTATGATTCATTGAATAAGATAAGTATTAATTCTCATTCAAATTTCAACTTTTAGAATATTATTTAGTAATGTACTTATCTATATTTATCATATTCTTAGATTTAACATATTTACTAGAATGTTATAAATTTGAATTCATTTAATTGGCTTAATTTTAGAATGCCTTATTCTATATGTTTTCATGGCTTAAAATATGTGAACCTCGAGGTACTTAGGAAATAAGGTTTCATCTATCATCCATATTGTCTTTTAAGCTTCAAGATGAAGTTTCAAAGCTTGAATGCCATTATAATTGATGGTGTCACATATACGATTATCATGGTGAAAGCATTATTTTAAATTAGAACAAACTCAATCCTAAGTAAACAAATGCTCTTGATGATTTCTTCACCATCGAGCAATTGTGCCATAAATAATATGGATAATTGATCATGCCCAATCCATGTTAGAGTCATCAAAGGCTTCCAATAGCTGTACAAACTCATAGACTTCCATTTGACCATGGAACCTTAGCATTTCATCTAGTTTTATTGGTGTCTTATCCATGATTTATCCATGAAAGAGATAAACAAATTTATGGCATTTATGATACTTTCACCGAGTATCATCTTGACTACCTATAGTGCCACATATCATCCTAGTAAGATCATAGTCACCTTGACCCCAGTAGTCATAAATGTTACTAGTGGTGTCAAATAGAGATTGTGAATCCATCCAATGCAATATGCCATCTAGGTTGGGGCCAAGGTGTTTAGTACCTTGAGCTGTAACATTATACATGTGGTTGATATCCTTACCAACATTGACCAACTCAACATAGGGAGGACCATGAGCATGGTCTAAAGGAATAAAAATGCATTGATCATCATTATCAAAGTTGATGTATCACTTCTTAAAGTTCAAATTAACAATATTAGCATAACACCATTGGTGATCAAATAGAACATGGAAGTTATCAACCTCCATGAATTATATGAATTCAAAATCAGATTTGAAAGTGACACTGATGATATCCAAAATGACATCTTTAAGTACCACAATGGGCAAAGAATGAGTCTTGTTAGCCATAAATAACACATGGGGTAAAGGATGTAAATTTAGACTAGCCATCTTCTACCAAGAATCCTTGGTAAGAACAATTACTTCAGCACCAATGTCAACTCAGATATCCTTAGGAGTTTCTTATCATCGTGCATGGTTTAATCGGTGATCTTCAGTAGGATTAGGTGTTTGATGCCTTATTTAGGTGTGTAATAAGGTTATAATGCTCTCATCTAGTAGTTATTTACATAGCTCTTGAAACTCACCCCACAACGTGTCATGAAGTTATGTAGCTTTCTACATATCAGCATGTGTAGCATTATCATGATCCTTGAAGAACTAGATCTCTCCCTACAATTATCTTACTAGATTCATAGTGTCATGGATAACCTTCTTTTTCTACTGAGCATTTGGATAGTGAGTAGAACAAGGCTCTTCCCATTTAACTTTATCAATAGGTGGATTGGACATAGACTAGGACTGACCACCACTTTGTGCTGTAATATTAACTTTAGGACCCATTAGAGTTATAGGGCAAAGTCTCCATTGTGGATTTTCAATATGTATCATCTTGGCACCCTTCTCATTTATTTATTTTATAATAGCAATGTACAGGTCAGGGTAATCCTCTAGACGGTGTTCATTTTTAAAAAAGGCACATGCAGGATATATTGAATAACCATGCTAGCAGTACTCAAGAGAACCACACTTATAACAAGTTTGTGGTGAGAAACATCACATCCACATCCTTGACCTTGACCATGACCATGATAACCACCTCCATTTTCTTAGTAATTATCAACATATGTCTAATGTATACCACATGTGCACACCTCATGAATCTCACTAATGAGATGGAAATCAATGGTATCATGAGTGTATGTATCACATATCTTACAATAGGTTGATACCTTTGACTAAGTGGCACATTAGAACATAGGACAATCCCATACATTGTTATCTTCATAGAAAATATCATAATATTGCTTCAGTACATAGTGAATATTCTTATGAAGATAATTATTCAAATTGTGGCCTTTAGACTCAAAGTCTACACACCATAAAACACTATGGGTGTCATGAGCATTGTGTGTAGTGAACTTTTCTATTTGTGATGCCATTATAGTGATCTACACCTATATGAAGGGGCTTATCTCCATATTTTGAGGCTAATTAGCATTCAAATATAGATAAATAATATTTTGAATTTATAATATTGAGATATGTCAAAAATATAAAGTATGTCTATTGATTGATATTGTAATAAATTAACAATAAGATTACTTAGTTGGTTTACTATGCATATGGAAATTTGGACTAAAGTAAGCTAGAAGTAAACTGGATCAAGATCTTGGAATAGTCATCAATTTCAAGAATTATTCTTTATATGGCAATAGACACTTGTGTTGTATCGAAATAGTTACATTAATGCTAGTGTTTGATTTGGATGCATATTTCTAGTATAAAATAGTGATTGGATCTAGATGTGACCACTTGGAGTATTTTGGGTTTTTTTTTACCTTTCTTCTAGTGTATATAGATTATGTGCATAGGTTATCACACTTGGTTAAATCATCATAACCATATCCCCTCCCCCTTGAAGTGAATGTGGGAAAAATGGGTTAGTGGGCACATGGTTTCGAGCTACCCTAAGGACCCTGTAGTTATATAAAATGCCAAATTTGGTAACTTGAGTGTGGCTAATGATACCCAATCCATAGGTCCATCTTGTTTTCTCTCATATCCCTCATAGACATGTTTTCACTGATTCTCAATCATCTATAGCCTCTCAGGTTGAACCCTTACAGACCTAGATTGCTCTTTCCATGTTTAATCCATCCCCCTAGGTCCTGTAAGCCATGGATAATAGTGCCCAAACTTAGACTATAACACTAAAACCTAAAGTGTCTTATTTCTGACACCTTTGTCTAAGTGAATTTTGGTTTCTAATAGTCATATTCTTCTGAATCATTATCCTAATTCATGTCAGCCTAACATAAATTCATTTAACCCATGATCATTAAATCCATTATAAAAGGCCATTCAAAGTCAATTTAGAAGATTTGGCACTCATTTACAAGAGAGAAGTGAGAATACAAGCAAGACCACTCATGCACTTTTCCCTTTTCTCTATATACAACCATCCAATATTATTTCTAGCTTATTCAAACCTTTACACTAGTCCCTAGTCATTCCAAGTACACCCAATTTCACATTTACTTGTATTTTCATCACACTATTGCACTAAGCAATTCAGTGGGAGAACTACATATAGCTTGATCCCTCCTCAGAGTGTTTGTATGTAGGCATCATGCCTACACATGAGGTGTGAAGTGCGTCTAGCGTATCCTTTACATACTAACCCCTCCTCTCCTTTATCCAAATTTTATATTCAAGTTCAAGCACAAAGAGGACCTAAAGTATTGAAGACTAAATCAGGTACACAATGATCTCCACAAACTTTAAGGATTCAATATTTCATAGGTATGGTCACATAGACTTGATGCACAAAACCCAAAAAGCTTAGATCACTAGGGCAATAATGTTGAGATAGGACTACATCATTAGAACCTTGGGTGTCTCACTTTCAGTGCTCCTATCGAATCAAGAAACAAACTTCAAATTTATGTTTGTGACAGTTTCCCAAGCCTACACATAGATTTCCAGACCTTGTCTCAGTTAGAATAGCACAAAATTAGATAAGTTTAATTTTCTCTCTCATAATAATATTTTTAGAAAAGCCCTAACTATAGTCAAATTTCACAAATCAGTAGCCTAATTATTGTACATTATTTATTAATTTTATCTACTTAAACCCATTTATTATTTAGGAATTAAACATTTAATTTCCCAAAAATAATAAATCATTTGGTGAACTCGACTTATTTCAAATTTTGCATAAAATCCCTAAAAACCCTAGGGTAAATTCTTAGTTGATTTTTTCCATTATTTTTTGAATTTTTTCTTGAATATTAAAATTAGAAATTTCTCTCAAATTTTAAAATTTTGTAGTAAATTTTAAAATAAATTTATTTCAAACCCTAGTTGCATCAACTAGCTCCTAGTAATTTTTTAATCATTTTCTAAATTTTTAGTTGCATATTAAAATAAAAAAATCAATTCAAAATTTTAAAAAATCATAGTAATTTCACAAAAAAAAATTTTCTCAAAACCCTAATTTCATCTACTAGGTCCTATTAAATCAAGCACTTTCCCATAAATTTCTAAATTTTATCTTGCATACTTAGCTCAGAAATTGAATTTTAATTTAAAAAATTCATAGTATATTGCAAAGATATTTTTGAAAAATATCTAGTTGCATATACTAGCTCTGATTTTACTTCTTGAGGTATCACCTTACATGTTTGGGAGTTTTGTATCCTTTCTATGCATATTCCATTTTCTTGTTTAGATTATCTCAGTTTAATCTTTTCTACTATTATCCAAGTTATTTTCCTTATTCCACCTAAGTTTTTAGCATCTCTTCCTTCAAGATGACGTGCAAGACTTAGTGGAAATCCTCTTGAATTCACCCAAATTCCTTCAACCCGACTATATATTATGGATAAACAACCAGTTCAGACTCTAGCTATAGATTCTACACATCTAGATTACACCAATTTTAATTACAATGATTCAAACAATGAGAAATATGAAAATACAAATGATGATGTACATACCGATGCTCATGCTCCACCACATTGGACTACCGATCTACTTCCACCCATTGTTGATAATTAATGTGTACTCCACAAAGATTTGATCCTCTAAATTTTCATGGAAAGACTTAAGGAACAACCTCAATATCATACTCTTATACTACAATCTCTCATGAAAATAAAAAATACTAAACAAGTTGATTTTTCCATTCCTATAGAATAACTAGTTGTAAATGACATCACGGGGGCAACTATATCTCAACAACACCCTATAGCAGCCCAATTTATCTCTATGCCACTAGTTACATCTAGTACATCCTTATCTCCTGATGTGGTAGTCCTTATGCAAGAGATAAGATCTCTTCAATCCAAGGTGTTACATTTTGAGCAAGGTGCCACTAGACATATGCAGGCTTTGGATTATTTTGCTCTTTTGCATACACCATTGGCATATCACATTGCTTCTACACCTTTTCCACAAGGTTTTGTTCAACTTAAGCTTACTCTTTATGATGGCAAGGGTGATCTAGAGACACACTTGAGAGATTTTCATGTATCATGCTTGGATTATGTGCCAAATGACTGGTTACTTACCAAGCTATTTCCATAGAGTCTAAAGGATTATGATTTACAATGGTTCTATATTCTACTAAATTAGTCGGTCAATGCATTCAATCCTTTAGTTGACATGTTCCTAGCACATTTCAGTATCAACATTGGTGATAAGATCTCTTATGCACAAATTACACAATAGAAATAGAAATAAAATGAGCATATCACAGACTATGTGCTTTGATATAAGACCATTTTGGCTAAGATTACTATCCCCATGGTAGATTATGAGTTATAGGATCTCTTCAAATAGAGTCTTCTACCATCATTACATGAATCTATTATGTTCAAAAGATTCTCTTCCTTCACTGAATTTTGTCATACACTAAAGGAAAGAGAAGTAAAATTCATTTCAATGGGAAAACTCAAGTATAAAAGCATCCCAAATGCAACAAAAAAGAGTAATAACAAAGTCCCATACAATGTCAAAGTCAATGATAACAAGAATCAAAATCAACCAATAGTCAATGTAGCTTCAGATCCCCCTCAGCATGTGGTTTTATCAATACCTCCTTAATATGCATTTACCAATCTACTAGTGTCTCCAGCCAAAGTTTTATAGCAGTTATTGGAATGTAACATCATCACTCTCCATCCTATTCAGGAAGTTGACCTAGCAAATCCTCTTCCACAAGGATATGATCAACATGTATTTTATGATTTTCATAGGGCACCATGCCACACTACAAATAGATGCATTATTTTGAGACATACGACACATGACTTAATATATGACAACCTACTTAATCTTAACACTTCAGTTGAGTCTCCACAGGGTAAGCCAACATAAGATAAATCTTTGAAAATCTTTGTAGATCCATTTACATAGCATTCTAAATAAGATAAAGGGGATACATCAGGTGTTCACCACACATACCATGCACATCCTCCACCAGTTACATACCAGACAACTTTAGTTGAGTCACATCCTTTGACAGATATTATAGGTGTGTATGAGTCCAAGGTTCAAGCTAGACCTTTGATATCCTTTTCATATTTGGATATTGTTGAGGATAATTTAGATTATAATGCACTGTTTATAAGAGCACATATTCATAATTAACCCATTCATAGTGTTCTCATTGATAATGATTCTAGTGTCAACATGTACACCATTACATTATTGTAACATTTGGGATATTCAGAGTATGATATCACTTTAATAGATACAGTTATCAATAGATTCAGTTGACACATACAGAGTTCATTGGGTGAGATTGTACTTCCTTTATAGACTAGTCCAACATATGTGACCACACATTCACCATAGTTCCTAGTGCAAAAGTTTTTGATATGTTACTTGGTCACCCATGGATTCAAAAAAATTGAGCAGCACCATCTATAGTTTATAGATGCATGAAATTCATTTACACTAATTAGGTTATTATAGTTAGTGGCATTCCATATGAGTTACCATTCCCCACTTTAGATCCATCTCTTTTGTAGTCATCAGTTCCAGCTTCTTTACCAGTTTTAGTTTCCCTGCCATTTATAGTTCTTTCTCTAGTACAGATTTAGACATAGTTGAGGCACCCATCACAAGTATAGAGAGTTCATACACCTCCATAACTTCAAGATTCTAGACAGCTTCTAGCTATAGTATTCACACCCAGAGTAATAACATTGAGATCTCATACTTCTAAAAAATAAAACACACTTTCAGAGAACTCCTAGTTCCAAATGGGTCCTTAAAAGTTTTTTAATTGCATCCACTTCTCAGAGTTATAGGGGAATCCCACATTTAGTTTCTACTTTAGAGATATAAAAATAGTTACAATGTACATAGCTTTCAGAGTCACAGTCTTAGATTTTCTATCATGCTTTATGATCATGCACGATACCTTTGTTTGATACAAGACACCGTGATAGGGAGTCTCATCTGAGACTCATTGGTTAGTATCATTTCTTCTCAGTCTTTCTTATACATAGCTTATTTAAAAAATAAAAAAACTATATAAAATATCAAAAATACCAAAAACATTCAAATATATCCAAATCACAAAAACATTTTGATTGTATGAATCATCCATGATTTACATTGCTACTATGATAAACTTACATTTGTTGTTCTATGCTACTATTTGTTGATTTATCTACATTACCATGATTCACTTAATCTTCTTTGAGTATGTGTAGTGACATCTAGATCCTTGATTGCTTCACTCTACCCACTAAGAGGGCATCCTACTTTTACATTCGAGACACACATTGATATACATACCCATTGGGGACATCTTCTACATGACTACACCATTCAAGTTATGTCATTCCTACACTACACACTCCAAGTTATCATGATAATGTACATTACTTACTAGATTACACATATTACTATATCGACATTTCATTAGTATCTAGCACTTGTGTATCTCTTAGCACGTACCTAGTCTTGTAATAAACATGTCTTACATACTTTCACTCTTGCTTTGATTAGTTAGATGTGATTTTATATTTCTAGTTATTACATGCTTTCTCTTCTTGCTTAGCATAGTTTTTTAGATTGTATTTCTAGTTCCTATTTGTCTCCTATATGTGCCTTAGGACATTTATCAATGTCCTTGTCTTCTATTCATGTGTATGCCTTAGGACATTTTCCAATGTCCTTTTCCTATACTCCTCTATGTGATTGTGGATTCCACGTCAACTTACTTGTTTCAATTGCTTGTGTATGTGGCATTTGAACATGTCTTGTGTGCTTGTTTTCCAATTTGAGTGACATGCACCCATGTCCCTTGATTGCTTGGCCCCTTGGCCACTCTTGTATTCTTCTTGTTTCTTACTTGGTATGCTTGTTGCCTGATTATTTTTCCTATTTATAATGCCATGATCCATATCATGCATTTCCTTGCTTTTTTGGATGCCATGATATATATCATACTCCATCCCTCCTTGCTAACAACTAAAAACTAATACTTTCAATTCCAGTTTAGTACATTACACATGTTATTACATTATTATATCTATCTAGGCATACCCTTGTTGATCTAACAATCTCTCAATACAAACCATGCTATATCTTGAGGTATCTTGTTGATTATCATTTCTATATCATGTATATTTCTAGCTTAAGACAATTGTAGGGCTCTTTCTTTTGAGACTATTCATTGCAATGTCTTCATTCCTACCCTCAGAAAAGGGTGCAATAAACAAAGGTTTTGTCATAGAGATCAAATCTCCTAGCAGTTGAAAAAGTAATTTTTTAGGTCACTCAAAAAATAATCTAGACATCAGACTAGATAGAACAGAGCAGATAAATAACAAATAATTCAAAATAATTACTAGATTTGGTACTAAATAATAGCACCAAATTTAGACTACAATGTCAGACAATAGGGTGTCTTATTTTTGGCACTCCTATCTAGAAAGCAAGATTTTTTTTTCCAAAAATAGATAAAAAATTGAGTTTAGTCATAGGTTTTTTAGCTCAGTACAATCCAAATTTAACATGTTTTAGTACAATTTTTTTTTATAGAGAATATAGATATAGGGGGCATCATGCACGACATGATGGCTCTCACTTATAGTTTTATATTATGCAATTGATATAACTTCAAAATCAGAATCCATGTTCTAGACACTAATGATTAGGGTTAATGTGTGTGACACATTGATCCTCCCATTTTTGAGTTTAGTTTACTTTCCAAGTATTTTTCAGTAGTTGCGTGCCTTACTCCATCTATAGGTGGTTGGCATCCTTTTTCAAATTTTATCTTTCATACAAGCTTTACTTCCTGAGTACCTGAGTTCCCGATTTAGCTTCTACATAAGCCTATTGCACTAGTTTCAAAGTGGTTTTTATACAAGCTTGATCTCCATCTTTCAAAATGGCCAAGAGTGGCCTAGTTTCTAGCATACATTCAACTATCCATGCTAACATTGTCAGATCATAGTACATTCATGTCTATTCCATAGTGGTATTATTTCATAACTTCAATTCATGAGGCAATGATGGAGCCAAACAACTAGGTAGCCTTTATATTCTTAAGACACCTATTCAGAAGGATTGGACACATTGTCCAAACATTGATTGACACACACTTGATTCTTTAGCTTCACTTAGTAGGTAGTGATGGAGCCAAAGGGCCTACCTTTGCATTCTTGAGCCACTTCCAAGAAATTGAGCAATCAGCTCTAGTCATTTTATTATTTTTGGTATAGCACACATTCAGTATAATCCAACATCACAACAAGTTTTGTATTGGGTCACGTACCTAGTGAGGTGTATTCATTATTTTTTCTTCCTCTCTCACTTACCTAGATTTTACACATTCTTATTTTATATATAGTGTATCTAGTAAGGACTGATCTACTCTATTTTTTTCATTACATATTCACACTTCACATCATGATTTCTCTATGCACATCCAACATCACACTACTTCCTTAGCTTCACATTTATAGGTAAGTTTAGGTATGCTTTCTATTTTTCTTTTATCCTAGTATTTCACTTTGTTACACCACTAGTATAAAGGAAGGATAATGTAGTCATATAAAATACAAAATTTTGTAACTTGAGTGTGGCTAATGACACCTAATCTATAGGTCTATTTTGTTTACTCTCATAACCCTCATAGGCATGTTTTCATTAATTCCCAGTCATTCGTATCCTCCTAGACTAAATCGTTACAGACCCAAATTGCTCTTTCCATGCTTAATCTATCCCCCCCATATCCCATTAACCATGGAAAATTTCACCCAAACTTGGACTATAATGCTAAAACTAGGGTGTCATATTTCTGGCACTATTGTCCAAGTGCATTTTGGCTTCTAACAATCATATTCTTATGAATCCTTACCCTAATTCATGTCAGCCTAACATGAATTCATTTAACCCATGATCATTAAATTCCATATTAAAGGTCATTCAAAGTCCATTTAGAAGGGTTGACACTCATTTACAAGAGAGAAGCAAGAATACAAGCAAGACCACTCAAGAACTTTTCCCTATTCTCTACGTATAACCATCCAATAGTATTTATAGCTTATTGAAACCTTTACACTAGTCCTAGTCATTTCAAGTACGCCTAGTTTTGCATTTACTTGTATTTTTATTACATTATTGCACCAATCACTTCAATGGGAGAACTACATATAGCTTGATCCATCCTTCAAGTATTGGTATGTAGGTAGCATGCCCACACATGAGGTGTGAAGTACATCCAACATATCCTTTACACACTAACCCCGCTTTCTTTTCTCCAAATTTTATATTCAAGTCCAAACACAAAGAGGACCTAGAGTATTGGATACTAAATTAGGTACATAGTTAGCTTCGTAGACTTTAAATATTTGATATTTCATAAGTTGGGTCATATAGATCTGATGCATAAAACCTAAAAATATTAGATCACTAGGACAACAACATCAAGATAGGACTCTAGCACCAGAACCCAAGGTGTTTTACTTTCAGTGCTCTTATCCGATCAAGAAACTAACTCCATATTCTTATTTATGATAGTCTCCCAAGCCTACACATAGCTTTCTAGACCCTATCTCAGTTGGAATAACATAAAATATGATAAGTTTAATTTTATCTCTCTCACTACTATTTTTAGAAAAGTCCTAACTATAGTCAAATTTCACAAATTAGTAGGCTAATTATTATACATTATTTACTAATTTTACCTACTCAGACCCATTTATTATTTAGGAATTAAACATTTAATTTTCAAAAAATAAAAAATTAGACCCCTATGTTAATGGGTGGTTCCTACATAGCCATTAATTTGAAGAGGGACTATGACTTATGTAGATATCACATATGTGTTGCTTGTGTGTGCATAAGGATGTAATGTGTGATAAGAAAGTACATAAGAGTGACTTAGCTTATAACTTGAAAAATATGGTTCATGGGATGATCCTTTAGTACTTCATAAATGTGAGGATTCTACTCATAAGACTAATATGGAAATAGGGATGAATAAGGTTGGTTTGCTCACTTGAATTCTAGATTGAGTACTTCTTGGTAGATTGCCTTGTGAGTTCTCAATATTTACTAGGTGAATAATGAATGAGAGTTGATATTATATATATACAAATCTCTTTTAAAAATATATCTCACTAAAGCACTTAAACCAACCATAAGGATACATTTCATTTGCAAATTGGATGATTTTTGGTCACTAGACACTTAGTTAGAAAAGGGACACTTGCATTGACATAGGTGTCTAGTTAGAATTCAAGTGTTTGTGAATCTATAAAATAGGTACAAGTCCAAAAGTAGTAGATAATAATAATGATCATGTTGTGAGAATTTTTTAAAGTATATAAGGCCTGGTCATTAGAATAATAGTGATCAGATTAAGAGATAATCAAATTTTCATAAATGGATAGTGAACATGAGCCTTTTGGCAATGAAAATGTCATAAACTTAAGGGTACAACCATTATAGGTATTTTCCAAGTATAAAAAATTAAGGTGTTATATAATTCATATTTAGTGTCTACAGTGGGATTTTCATAGAGAAAAAATCCTTCATAAAAATATAAATCATGTTATGGGTATAAAATATAGATTTTATAAATTCTTAGTGGTTCACACATTAGATTGGTTTAGATATGTGAGAGATATTCATACATTGATATATAATATGGCAAAAATATGTTGTGCATATACACTCACTTTACAAAGACATGATTTATAGATTACATATTCAAATATACTTGAGTGTATATTTCATGCAGATACTTATGGTTTGTAATAATGGACATTAAATGTTTTCACATATAGATACATTTGAGATACATGCTCTTAGATTTGGTATACAGATTCATAACATTCTATATAAGTTGGCATGGATCTAGTGGAGCATGATATTTGTTTATGCACATATACACTATGAAATTTTATAGATGGCACACACAAATTTAGTGAAGCATAATACTTGTTCATGTAAATTTACATTTTTTCATTGAGCATTATTACAATTATTTATTTGCAAAAACAAAATTCAATTGAACTAGATAGTGATCAAAATTGAATATGTAAGTGTATCTACAGTAATTGATTCTTGATTTTTGATTTAATTTATGTCAAGTTTTAATGGCACTCAATGGTCATAGAATCACTCATAGTAAACCCATTATATGGTTCCCACCCTACCATATTGAGGTTAAATATTATAGCTAGATTAGTTACTTGAGTTAGTGAGATTCAGGTTTAATGACGTTCAATGGCCTCAGTAATAATTTACATTCATGAGTGTTTGGAAATTTATCTTCCCAACCCAAGGAATTACATATTTACATAAATTTGGGGCACATTCACCTCAATTCTCCATTTGTTTTAGTAAAGAATCAAATTTCTTCAATGCTTCAACAAGGAAACATCATCTCCAACAAGTTACATTGAAAGATAATTTACTCACATACAAGAGTACTCCTTCCTTGATCTTATGTGAGTAAACTATGTTTCCATGTAACTTAGATTATAATACACTTGACAACATCACTTTTGACCTACATTTACCATACATGACTTATGCACACACATATGCCTCTTATTTTTCATTCTCTCACATTCACATGCTTTCTATGAATTTGGCACTCCCAATTTGTTATCAATCACCTATAGGAACCTCTTATTATATGTAAAACTAGTTAAATATCTTACCTAACCATATTTAGATCTTCAAATATATTGTTTTAATATTTTTGGGAATATTAGAGTTTTATTCCTAATTTAGTTAAGGGTCTAGAATAATAAATTAGTAAACACTATATTACAATACTAATTTGTATAATTTATTGTGTCTTTTAAACCTTTCTAAATATAGCAATAAATAAGGAGAAATACAATTTAACTTAAAATTAAACTGAGATGGTTGAGATAGAGCTTGAAACTAGTTGTGCAAGACTAGGACAATATCATGAATCTAGTTCTCAATTTCATTAATGAAAGGATAAGAGTGATAAAAATAGGACACTTTAGGGTTTGGTGCTAGTGTCTAGGTCCTACCACTATTGTCCAAACTAGTCACAGAGATCTAAGTTTTTTAAGTTTTGTTCTCTATCCATGTATGATTATTTCTATGAAATCTTAAGTGCTGAATGTTAACGGATCTCCTTGTAGAGTTTATTCAATCTTAAAACCCTAAACCTTCATTGTGCCTGATAAAATATAAGAAAGATGGGTGTTTAGTGTGTAAAAGATGCATTGAATGTGTATCCACACCCCTTGTTTGAGCATGTTACCTATGTACCAATATTTTGAAGAGAGATCAAGTTATATGTAGTTTTCCCACTTGATGTTCTTTTTACAATAGTGTAGTGAGGATGCAAAAATGCCAAATTGAGAGTGCTTGAGGTGGCTAGGAACTGATGTGAGGGTTTGAATATGTTTGCAGCTGTGTTGGGTGACTGTATGCAAAGAATAGGGAAATTTTCCTTAGTAATTTATTTATATTCATGCTTGATTTGTAAGATTTGTCACCTCCCTTTATAAATTATCTTTGGATGGAATTTTATAGGGAACTATTGATCATGGGTTAGATGTATTCACACTAGGCTGACATGATGAAGGATAGGAATTGGATGAAAATGCTCATTTGAGCTCAAAATGTGATTGGACATGAGCACTAAAAATGGGACATCCTAGGGTCTGGTGCTATAGTCCATGTATGACACTCCTACCCTGCAATCTCAAGTCTTGGGGGATAGAATTAGCTTGGGAAATAGAGTTTGGTTGAGATAGAATTAGGGTTCAAAAGTCTATGAATGATCGATAATAAGCAAAAAGGTGTCTAGAAGGGTCAAGAAAGCATGAAAGAAGGTCCTATAGATTGAGTATCACAAGAGACACTCAAGATACCAATTTGGATATTTTATATGACTATATCCCCCACCCTTTATTTTAGTGATGCAATAAAGCAAAATTCTAGGATAAAGGAAAAATAGAAAGCGTACCTAAACATACCTATAAAGGTGAAGCCCATTAAGTTGTGTGATGTTGAGTATATGTAGAAAGCACATCATGAAGTGAAAATATGTAATAGAAAACAAAAATTAGATCATTTCTTACTAGACACTATGTCTAAAATAAGAACATACAAAAGTTGGGTATGAAAGAGAGGAAGAGAAAGGAAGGAATACACCTCACTGGGCACGTGAACCAATACAAAACCTATTGTGTTTTTGAGTGATGCTAGATAATGTTGGGTATGTGATGAACCAAAATTAATATTATGAATAAAGATGAGTTCTCAATTCCCTAAGAGTGGCTCAAAAATGCAAATCTTAGCCCTTTGGCTCCATCATTACCCCACTAAGTGAAGCTATGTGATCATGCATGTTCTAATCAATGTTTGGACTATGTGTCCAATCCCTCTGGGTAGGTGGCTCAAGAATACAAAAGTTAGCTAGTCCTTTGGATCCATCATTACCTACTAAGTAAAGCTATGAACTGATACTGGTATGGATATGCATCATATGAGATGGATCCTAAAGCCCACAAATGCTTTGAATTTTGAAAATGTGGCATGGATAGTCGAATGTGTACTAGAAACTAGGCCAATCTTAGCCATTTTGAGAGGTAGAGATTAGGCCTGTATGAAATCCACTCTAAAATTTGGAACTAAGATTATGTGGAAGCCACTCAGGAATGATTCCAACCTCCTATAGATGGAATAAGGCATGTAATTATTGAGAATGTCTAGGTAATGTACTGAACTCAAAAAGAAAATAAAACTAATGTGTCATGCACATTGCCCCCAATCACTAGTATTTGTAACATGGATTCTGATCTAAAAGTTATAACAACTACCCAATCTAAAATTAAAAGTGAGAGCCATCATGCCACACATGATGCCCTTATACCTAGATTATCAAAGAAAATTGTATTGAAACTATTGATTCTAAATTGTACTATTGCTAACAAAATTGTAACTAAACTTACCTGTCTATGTGTTTCTAGAAAATATGGGGTTTTTGCTATTTGGATAGGAACACCAAAAACAAGATACACTATTGTCTAGTGCTATTGTCTAGGTCTGATGCTATTGTCCTTTGTTGATTCTGATCAATATTCTATAATCATCACTATTTTTTTGGTCTATTTTACCTAGTTTAGGTTTTGGTTACTATTCTGAGTGTTCTAAAAACTAATTTTTGACCAGTAGAGGGATATGATCTCTATGAAAAAACTCCTGATTATTGCCCCTCTTCTAAGGGTAGGAATGAATACCTTGCAATGACTACCCTTAGAAGAAAGAGCCCTATAAGTGTGTTATGCTATGAAATACATGATATAACAATGATAATAAAAAATATGTCTTAAGATATAGAATATTTTGAATTGGATATTGTTAGATCAACATGGGTATGCCTAGATATATGTAACAATGTAATAACATGTGTAGTATATGAATTGAAGCTAGAAATCTAGTTAGTTGTTAGTTGTTAAGGAGGGATGGAGCATGATGTCCATCATGACATCCAAGCAAGCAAGATAATACATGATGTGGATCATGGCATTGAAAATAGTGAGAAGAAAATAAGCAACAAGAACACAAGGTAAGAAGCAAGAAGCATACAATAGAGTTGCCAAAGGGCCAAGAAAACAAGGGACATGGGCACATATCACTCAAACTAGAAAGCAAACATACAAGGCATGTTCAAATGCCACATACACATATAATTGGAAACAAGCAAGGTTTTCATGAGGGACACAAGCATATGGAAGAGTACAAGCAAAGGACATTGGAAAATATCCTAAGGCAAAAATAAGAGACAAAACAAAAATTGAGAAATGCAATTGCATCTAGCTATGCAAGGCAAGAAAGGAAGGCATGTAATATGCTAGAAATACAATCGCATCTAACTAATCAAAGAAAGAAGTGAAAGAATTCAAGACATGTATTACAAAACTAGGTATATGCTAAGAAATACACAAGTACTATTTACTAGTAAATATCGATAAAGTGATCTCTGTAATCTAGTAAGTAATGTATATCATCATGATAAATTAGAGTGTGTGGTGTAGGAATGACATAACGTGGATAGTGTAGTCATGTAAAAGATACCCCAAGTGGGTAGATATATCAATGTATGTCTCGAATGTAGAAGTAGGATGCCCCTCAATGGGTAGAGTGAAGCAATCAAGGATTTGGATGTCATTGCACACACTCAAATAAGATCAAGTGATGCATGGTAATGTAGATAAATTGACAAACAATAACATAGAACAAAAAATGTAAGTCTAGCATGATAGTAGACATGTAAAGCATGGATAATGCATACAATTGAAATGTTTTTGAATTATTTGAATGTTTTTAGATTTTGACATATTTAAATGTTTTTGTATTTTTGAAATGTTATATTAATTTTGGTATTGTGAAATATTTTCTATGTACAATTAATCACAAGGAGACTATGTACAATAAATTGAAAATAAGCTATGTACAATAAATTGAAAATAAGCTATGTACAATCAAACATTAGGAGACTGTACAAGAAATACTCATAATAAATTATACTAATCGATGAGTCTCATGAGAGACTCCCTATCATGATGTCCTATATCAAGGAGAAGGATCATGCATGATCATGAAGCATAATAGAAGGGTTGGGATTTTGGCTCTGAAAGATGTGTATGATGTAAATTCTTTGTAGTGAAAACCAATTTTAGGGTCCTCTTGTAACTCGAAGAAGTAGATGCAACTGTAAGGCTCTTAGGGAACCATCTGGTAGTAGGATAAGCTCTTTGAGCATGTGCTATATGTGTATAGTCATGATACCTCAATGATATTGCCCTGGGTATGAACATTATAGTTGGAAACTATCTAGAGTCTTAAAAATATGGTTTCTCTAAAATAAGCCTCCATGGAAGTGTATGAGCTATATGTGCTAGTGAGGAAGGCCTCGACTATGTCTGAATCTGAACTAGAGGAAGAATTGTAACTGGTGGAGAAGCTAAAACTAGTGATTGTAGAGTAGTAGATGGATCTAAAGTGGGGAGTGGTAGCTCAAACAAAACTCCACCAGCTATAAAAACCTAGTTAACATGAATGAATTTTATGCATCTATGAAATGTAGAAGGTACTTCTTAAAGTTTATGAATCCATGGTTGACCAAGTAACATATCAAAGACTCCTACACTATAAAATATAGTAAATGGTTTGGACACATGTGTTGGACTGACATATAGAGGAAGTAAAATCTCACCCAATAAACTCTATATGTGCCCACTAAATCCATTGATAAATATGTCCATCGAGGTAATATCTTGCTCTGAATATCCAAAATTTTATAGTAATATCATAGTGCACATGTTCACACCGGATCCATTGTCTATTAGAACATATGAATGGGATGATGATTAATGTAGGCTCTTATAAAGAATGCATGGTAATCCAAATCATCCTCAATTATCTCCTATTCTAAGAAGGAGATGGAAGGTCTAGCTAGAGATCTAAAATTATACACACCAATCATGTTTTTCAAAGGGTGTAACTCAACTGAAGGTGTCTAGTATGTAGCTGTTGGAGGATGTGCATGATAAGCATGGTGAACACCTGATGTATTCCTTATCTCTTGTTTAAGATGCTATGGGAAAGGATCTGAGAATATTTCCAAATCTTTATCTTGTGTTTGCTTTTCTTGAGGAGGCTCAACTAGAGTGCTAAGATCAATAATGTTTCCATCTATAAAATCTTGTATCTTGTGTTTCATATTGATGCATTTATTTTTTGTTTTTCCTGGTGCCCTATGAAAATCAAAAAATACATTCTGATCATATCCCCATGGAAGAGGCTTTGTTGGATCAACTTCTTGAATAGGAGGGAGAGATATGATATTACATTCCAATAACTATTGTAAGACTCTAGCTAGAGATACCAGTATATTGGTAAAATTTTATCGAGGAGGTGCTAATAAAACCACTCATTGAGGGGGCTCTAAAGTTGCATTAACTATAGGTTGATTTTGACTCTTTCTATCATTGACCTTTACTTTGTATGGGACTTTTTTGTTACTCTTGTTTATTGTTTCTAATATGCTTGTGTACTTGAGTTTGTCCATTGAAATTAATGACTTCACTTTCTTTTAGTGTATGACATAACTCAATGAAGGAAGAGAACCTTTTAAACATTATTGACTTATGCAAATCTGGTAGAAGACTATATTTGAAGAGATCTTATAATTCTTGATTGGTCATGGGACTAGTCATTTTATCCAAGATAGTCTTAAATCGAAGAACATAATCTATGAGATGCTCATTTGACCTTTGTTTTTATTATGCAACTTGGACATAAGAAACCTTGTCACCTATGTTAGTGCTAAAATGAGATAGGAACATGTCGACTAAATGATTGAATGCATTGACTGACTGATTTGGTAGACTATAGAACTATTGTAAAACATAGTCCTTTAGACTTCATAGAAATAGCTTGGTTAATAACTAGTCATTTGGCACATAGTCCAATCATGTTACATGAAAATCTCTCAAGTGTGTCTCTAGATTATCCTTGCCATCATATAGAGTGAGTTTGGGTTGAATAATACTTTGTGAAAAGGGTGTAGAAGCAATATAACGTGTCAATGGTGTATGAAGGAGAGCAAACTAATCTAATGCATGTGTAGGTCTATAGGTAGCTTGCTCAAGATGTAGCAACTTGGATTGAAGAGCTTTTATCTCTTGCACAAGTTCAGCCACATTAGGAGACAAAGATGTATTAGCTGTAATGGGTGGTGCCTCATGGGAAGGTTGGGCTGCTATAGGAAGTTGTTGAGACATGTTTACCCTCATATTGTCATTTGTAATTTGTTGTTTTGTGGTTTGAGAGGATTGACCATTGTTCACTTTTTATTGTTCTTCTTGTAGTATTTTAAGCATGTCATCTTGTATATCAGGATGTTTAGTTAAAATGTCTTGAAATTCCCTCTTATCAACTTCATCAAAATTGATATATTGGGCCATTGTTAACGTAGGAAAATAACTTGAAAATGGATTGAATTTTTTTGCAATAATTTGTAATAAGTAAAATGCAATGGAAGGAATATACTGAATAAAGGAAATGTAAAGTCCTAAAAATAGAAAACTAGAATATGCATAAAAAGGATATGAAGATCACAAACATGTAAGGTGATACCTCAAAATCATGGGACCTAGTATATGCAACTAGGGATTGAGAGAAAAATGATTTTCAAAATTACTATGGTAAATTTTAAAAATTAAATGAAAATTTTTGATTTATGTGTAAGGTGATACCTCAAAATCATGGGATCTATTATATGCAACTAAGGTTTAAAATAAAATGATTTTTAAAATTACTATGGTAAATTAAAAAATTTAAATGTAGAATTCTGATTTAAATATGTAGGAAAAATCAAAATAATATTTGAAAAATACCAGGACCTAGTATAGGCAACTAAGGTTTAAAGGAAATAATTTTAAAAATTACTATGGTAAATTTTAATAATAAATGTGAAATTATAATTTAAATATTTAGGAAAAATCAAAAAAATATTGAAAAAAATAGCAAGGAATTTTCCCTAGGGTTCTACGATTTTTATGCACAAACGAAGTTAGGTTCACCAAATATTTTAACAATTTTAAGAATATTGGATTTGTATTCCTAATTTAGTTAAGGGTCTAGAATAATAAATCATTAAATAATATTACAATAATTACAATACCAATTTTTATAATTTATTGTGTCGTTTAAACCTTTCTAAAAATAATAATAAATAAGGAGAAATATGACTTAACTTAAAATTGGACTAAGATAGTTAAGTCAGAGGCTAAAATTGACTGTGCAAAACTAGGATAGTGTCATGAATATGGATCTATATTTAATTTGATGAAAGGATAGGAGAATTAAAAATATGACACTTTAGGGTCTAGCACTAGTATCCAGGTCCTATTGTTATTACCCAAATTGGTCACAAAGATATGAGTTTTCTATGTTTTGTTCATTGTCCCTATATGAGTCTGCCTGGGAAATCTAAAGTGCTAAATGTCAATGGAGCTCCTTATAGAGCTGATTCAATATTGAAAATCTAAACCTTCATTGTGCTTGATAATAAATTTGAGAAAGAGGGGGGGTTAGTGTGTGTAAGATGCACTAAACATATATCCACACCCCTTGTATGGGCATGTTGCCTATATACCAATACTCTGAAGAGGGATCAAGATATATGTATCTCTACCACTTAATGTGATTTGTGAAATAGTGTAATGAGATTAAAAAAATTCAAATTGAGAGTGCATGAGGTGGCTAGGAACTGGTGTGAGGGTTTGAATATTTTTACAGCTATGTTGGGTGACTGTATGCAAAGAATAGGGAAATTTTCCATGGTAGTTTGTTTATATTCTTCTTTGCTTTGTAAGATTTATCACCTTCCTTTTTAAATGACCTTTGGATGGAATTTTATAGGGAACTATTGATCATGGGTTAGCTGTATTCATGTTAGCACGACATGATGAAGGATAGGAATCAGATGAAAATGGTCATTTGGGCTCAACATGTAATTGGATAGGAGCACCAAAAATGGGACACCCTAGGGTATGATGCTATAATCCAAGTATGGCACTCTTATCCTATAATATCAAGTCCTAAGGGATAGAATTGGCTTGGGAAATAGAGTCTAGCTAAGCTAAAATCAAGGTTTAGAAGTCTATAGATGATCGATAATGAGGCAAAAGGTGTCTAAAAGGGTCATGAAAGCATGCAAGAATGTCCTATGGATTGGGTGTCACAAGCCACACTCAAGCTACCAATTTGGATATTTTATATGACTACATCTACATTCCTTTTTCTTAGACACTAATGTCAAGCTCAAAAAGTATCATCAACAAAACTAACTTGAGGGTGACATTACTTCCCTTCACCTATCAATGGATATTTTTCAAATCTAAATCATTCCTATGAATTGGCCCATTTTCCTATCATTTTGGTGGCATTATAATTACCAAAATAAACTCATATAAATAAAAATATTATCCATACTTGTGACTCACTTGACACTTATCTATAAAGAACTTGTACACTACTACATATTGACAAAATTCTCTCAATTCTTACCAAATTTCAAATCAATCACTAGGTGTAGTCATCATTGATGCTTGAATCACACAAAGACAAGTTAAGTGGGAATATTTTCATGTACCGAAAGCTAAATTATGGGTGCATCCATATAGTAAAGGAGCACAATTTCACATTCACATTAAGGGGAAGAACTACATATGGATTGAATACCATCTTTGAAGTATTAAATGCATAGGCAGTGATCAATTATTAATGAGGGTTATTGGAATTAATTAAATCCATTACACTTCATAAAAATGTATAGGTTTCTACCCTTCACAATTATACCTATGTTATAAGGACAATAAGACTTATTTTAGAGTTATGCACATAGTCAGACATTAAGATCACTGACACAAAGGTATTATAACAAAGTTCAACTAAATGTATGATCATAAAGAGATATAATAACCCAAGAAAATAACCCCAACCTTATTCAATAACATTTAAAGTTTTCCCTAAGATGGTGTTAGTGAGACTACATGCACATACAGTCAACTTAATTACTTCCAACACTTTTTCACTATTAGAAGTCAGTCAAAGTTTAGCCACTGAACTAATAAATATATGTATATTGATTTATATAATACTCTCTAAATTTAGCACATGTCAATGTAATTTATGAAGAATCCATATTTAATTTGTTGCACCCACAGAGTTCTAGTTCTTCAATTTAATGCATTGGCTCTTTTGGATGTAATTCATAGTTTGTATATAGGTGTCCATGGCTTCGAGTTCTCTCAAGGATGTAGATTCACTTGAGATCATTAGTAATCAATAGTCATGATGTTTTCTTTGAATTTGATGATATAGGTTTTGGTATTCAATTATATTTCATGTGCCATTAATGCCCAACATCTCTATGCTTATTTTACTCATTCAATTTAAACTTTGCCACTTTTTATGGGTGTGCCATGTAGGATTTATATACATTTAAAGGATTACCACTCATTGTCTTTTGATAAGTGTCACCTTTTTTTATTTTTTTACTCAAACTCAACTATGCCACAAAGACTCTTAAGTGTCAAGTGTCAGATGTTGCACTAGAATAGGGTCAACCCAATTTCGTGTGATGCAAGCACATCCCATGAAAAATGTTTTGAAGACCTAATAGTAGACACCTTTTACATAGCCTGTGAAGGATACTTTTTTGAAAGACTAAGTTTCGAATAAAAATTTTGAAATGTAATTTTTGAGCATTTTTTCAAAGACCATGATGCTGAAATCAAGTTATGAAGTGTAATCTCAAACATTTTTACCGAAGATCAAATTCATGAACAAAACCTATGAAAAAACATTTTAAAGCATAATTTCTAAATAATTTCTCTAAATATTTTTGCTGATAATTTTCTCTAAATACCTAATTCTAAATAGATGTGCCAAAAATTTCATTTAAGTGTAAATGCCAAATATTTTTGCTAAAGTACAAAAGTTATAAAGTACTAGAGTTCCAAACAAAATCCACAATAAATACAAATGCTGAAGACATGCATAAATAGTAGATAAAGTTGTGAAAAATAAATTTGTGAACAAAATCTATGATCAAAATCTATTTTTCATGAAGGTTAAATAGATGCAAAAGATAAAAAATGATGAAAGTTGATTTATGAACAAAATTTCTAAAGATTGAAAATATGTGAAGAACATAATTGATGAATAGGCAAAATAAGCGAAGCCTTAAACTTTATAATCATTGTGTATGATCTAAAAACTTGTGTATATTCAAAACTAATGAAAAGTATTAATAGGTTAGTCTAAATAAACTAAATATGTGATAATGTCCCCTTGCATTTATACTGAACAAAAAATCTGGGTGCACATATAAAGACCTATGAAAGAAGAATTTTAGAATAGACATAGGCTTTTCATAATATAGTGTGTCCATACTCAAAATAAAAAAAATAGAGAATGGGAGTTTGTTGAGTAAAATAAATGATGACTTATAGGGGAATACTCTCGAGTATTTGAGAACCCAAAACCTTTGAAATAATTTCAAATTGAACATGGACCATTTCATAAGAGAATAATTGAATTAGAAACATGAAAGAGACTCCGAATAACTGTATACATCATACTTGTCTTGCTTATACCCTAGATCTATGTGTGATAAAGTGATTTTACTTTTACCCTTTTTATGATGATTTTATCAAAGTCTTGGAATAACTATAGGTTTCATTCTGGTTTCTTTAAAAATATATTTAAAACTATGGAGGTTTGGGCATTTTTCTACTTCTAGCCAGGCATCCATAGCCCCAATAGAGATACCTTTGGTTCCTCCTCTTTTGTCCTCTTGTATTCTTACATGATGTGTGATACATTGGTCTTATTTCATCATGTAAGTCTTTGATCACCTTTAGATTTTATTTAGGTTTATTGATCACTCTTTTAGGATGTATTGGTCCTCATTTTACTTCTTTTTTTAAGAATATGACTAGAGGGAGAAGAGCATAAACCATAGCGAGATGATGTATGTGAGGACATAATTTTACTAGATTCTCCTTGCCAACTACATATTTATCAATGGTTATTACCTTAAACAAGTATTAACATGAAAAGTGCATTTGATCCATTGAAAAAGAAAAACTTTCTAAATTTGTATGGAGTAATGAGAGTAGCTTCTATATATCTGATAGAAGGATTCAATGGTAACTTAAACATGATTAATTTTTTTATTGCATACTAGAATTTTTAAGATTTCAAACATAAAGTTCTAAAACCTACAAACAAACTAATTTGTGTGCTCTCTTTTATTTCTTTCTATACTAGTTATTTCTTTTGGAACCTTCTTCATGGATACAAATTTTAGACTCAAACATGAATAACAAGTCTAGTGGATTGGGTACTTGTTTGAGTATACCAAGAAAATTCAATCAGATTGTCAAAAAATAAAAGACATCTAATCTAGAAAGTAAATAACTAAACCAAGGAAAGCAAAAAAATAAGAAATGCTAACCTAAAAAATAGGAAAACTAACTATGAAAGTAGAAAATATGTTCTACCTCTACCACAAAACTTATTGTTACTCAGAGACATATCTAGATGGTACTACCATGAAGTAGTGTTTCAAAAACTATCCATTAAATGGATATGTCAATTTTTTACCTTGAAATTCCCTCAAATGGAAAGCATTATTACCCAAGATCTCTAAAATCTAATAGGGTCCAATCCATAGTGGGATAAATTTATCATGTTGTAGTTTATTTTCATGGGTTTTGTCTCATATAATCACTAGGTTAAATATTCTTAATGATTTAAATTTTTATCTTCTATCAAACCACCTCTTAACTCTATCTTGATGTTTGATAAAGTTTTATGAGGCTTCAGTCATTGAATATTCCATCTCTATTATATCCAATAATTGAGACTCCATTTTTTCAATTAGTTCCGTGTACTCCTGCATAAATTGATAGGTTGTTAATTTGAGCATGATTGAGAAAATTGGTTGTCATATATATACCAATAAGGTAAAGCCTTGAGGGTCAACTCATATCTTATTTAGTTAGCCCATAATGCATATTTCAGGAGTCAATGACACTCTTTGGTTTTATCTACTACTAAATTATTTACAACATCAATCAATATTTTGTTTTTTAATTTAACT
This sequence comes from Torreya grandis, assembly GCA_037957365.1. Classification (NCBI taxonomy): domain Eukaryota; kingdom Viridiplantae; phylum Streptophyta; class Pinopsida; order Cupressales; family Taxaceae; genus Torreya; species Torreya grandis. Next base: position 660,877 of record JARHVA010001457.1, read on the forward strand.
AATCCATTTCCTTATAGATAATTGTTAGAAGATGATCTGATGGTGATTTGATTATCATATTCCCATTCAGTGACTTCTATTGTTTGGAATGATTTACCATTATCACAAGCTAAGGTAATGGGGGTACCAAATCAAGTTATGACGTTTTCCTCCAGAAATATGATTACATCTTGTTTTCTAGAAAGTCTTGTATCCACTACTTCAGTCCATCTGGTATAGTAATCTATGGTAGTAAGTACAAATTTATGGTTGGATAAAGAATTCAAGTGAACATGGTCAATTAAATATAAAACCCATTGATTGAATGGTCTTCCTTTAATAATAAGTTGAAAAAACATTATTTCATGTACTTATATTTTTTCCAAGACCTGACATTTATGACAAGTTCGTACATGAACATGTGCATCCTTAAAGATTGTTGGCTAGTAATAACCCATTCTAAGGATCTTCTAGGTTATGGTGTTTCTAGATAAAATATGAATGCTTGTCTTATGGTGTAAATTATCCATAATTTATTGATATTATTCTCATGATATGCATCTTAGGTAGATGCCTTCATAATTTATTCTATAGAGAACCTCCTTTCTAATCATGTAGTGAGTAGCTTTGAGCCTCAAAGCTCTCTTTTGTTCTCTATTAATTTATAGGGAACAAGTACCTATGAGTAACTATGGAATGATGCAAGAATACCAATATTCTTTAGATACTTGGGTTTTTAAAACCTCCTAAATGGTTATATGTGGGTCAGGCTCAGTCATAAGATGAATGATGCTTTGTCTTCTGATGATTTTGGCAGGCTTGATTTCTATGTCAAACTATTGCAATTTTTCCATCCAATTTATTTTGAGATCTCCAAATTCCTATCCAAATTGATCTTCAAAATAGGTTTTGACATAATAGCAATGGTCAAATTCCTCAAGATTTAGTGCCAAATTATTTTTACCACATTAGTAAGGGTAAAGATTTGCTTATCTATCATGAAATATTTGAGATCTAATTTTAAATTTTTACTCATAAATGCAATAAGATGCTCATTTTCATCCTTCTTCTAAGTAATTACAATGATAATTATATGTTTTGAAGTGAATAAATATAAGAATAAATCTTTAGTGAAGTCTAGGCTTATCAGTACTAGGGCCTAAGATATTGCATCTTTGAACTCTTGAAAAGTCTTTCATGCCTCCAGTGTCCACTCCAATTTAGAAAATTACTTTAGCACTGCATTAAGAGGTCTGATAATTTTTTCAAAGCCTACGATAAATTTCCTCATGAAAATTATCTTTCCAAATAAAGACTTGAGCTCCTTATTTTTTGGGAATGTAATCTTTGAAATCCCTTGAACGCTATCTAGGTCAATTGTAATTCCTTATTTTAGGATAATTTGGCCTAAGAGATTTCCATTAGTAACACTAAATATGATCTTATTTAGGTTTAAAAATATGTCAAAACTTATACATCTTTGAAATATTGATTGTAAATGGCTTACATGATCAGTTATGGGTTTTTTATAAAATAGTGAGGTCGTCCATGTAAATGATTATGCATTTACCTATCAACACTTGGATGCATGGTATATTATTCATTGAAAGGTATATCCTATGTTAATTAGGATAAAAGGTATCCTCTTGTACACATTTAACCCACTTTATGCTACATATAGTCTTCATTCTGTCTTTGGATTCAACTATCACCTATTTATATCTTGAAAATCCATCCAAGAAGGACATCAATCCAGAACCAATTACTATCTAGATCACCTCATCCAAAGAAGGTAAAGGATAGTTTTATTTATTATAATCCTTATTAAATTTATTAAATTGACACATAATTTGATTTATCCATTATACTTCCTAACTGGAACCAGGTTGGCAACCTAGGTAGAATGTCTAATAGGGAACACTATTTTTGCATTCAATAGCTTTTCCAATTCTTTATAGATTAGAGGCTCTAGGATAGGGTTGACCGACCTCTATCTTTTCTTAAATGGATTGTGATCTATATTCTATAATATTAAATGAGTGAGGACCCTTAGGGTAAAACCTACAATTATTCACATGTCTATGTAATCACATCTTTATACTAGGTGAGTAAATATTTCACCCCTTGTGTTTATTTTGAAGTGAAGTTGAGACTAATATTGATGTAGCATGAATCACACTCACCCTAAATTATTATTCATGAACTTAGATTCATCTACTTTAGGCTACCTTTATTGTTAGGATTGGGGATATAGATTAAACACCCTTTATAAAGAAACCATTCCTAAAGGTAGACAATTATCTTTCAACTTAATGACTCCTCCCAATTCCTCCTGACATAAAAAACTGATCTCATAATCGATGATCAAAGATTTAAATTATCCCAAATTAGTCAATAATTGGATGATCATCTAGTCATCATCAAAAATCTATAAATTTTCCACATTATCAAGAACAAATGGAAAAGTTACTAGCTTGATGGAAAACCTTAGTACTTTGGACAATTTCAATGGTGTTAAGTTGGTAGTTGAAGCAACCAATGAATCAACAACTTGATTTTGTTCTCTAGGAATAACCACTATATTAAAAGCCTCAAAGGACTAAATTAAATCTAAAGATCTATGTTTTTACCTCTTCATATATGATAATTTGCATTTGTATTTATTTTTGACCTACTTAATTACCATATTTGAATCTCCATATAAAAATATCTCATTTACATTATTTCTAAGAGAAAATGACAATCTCAAAATTAATGCCTCATGCTCTACTCTATTTTTAGTGTAAGGGAACTATAACATATATGCCACTAGGTACTTATTACATTCTAGATCAACCAATTCCACACCAACTCCTGATCCTTGCTTGGATCTTACACCATTGAAATGGAGAATCCACAACTAGGAATGTTCCTCAACTTTTGGTTCCCATACCTCATACTTTATGGCAAAGGTATCCAAGGTTAGGATATTTATAGATTACCTCTTCATTATTAGTATTGTACTCTATGATGGGATGATTCATTCTTTATTCTTGATCAATTTGAATATGGTTTGAAATACCTCTCCATGCTAACCAAATATGAGATAAATTTGTTGCTACATATCCGTTTACCATCTTCGATTAGTCTCTACTTAGGAGGAATTTTTATCCCTATGGGGTATCTACCAAATGTATTTTAATAATCATCTATACATGTGGCTTAGATACCAATTGAATTCATACTTCTTTCAATTCTCCAACTATAGGCATTAGTGTTTTTTCTAACTATGAAACTATCCTCTTAGATGGGCTCGGGGTCAATCCAAGCTTTTGATAAATAGAAGTTGGTATCATAGTGGTTAAATATCTAGAATCAACTAATAAATTATGAATATTCTTTCCAAATTCTCTGATAGTTAATAATAAATAAGGAATTGATATCTTAATTTTGTATATGACATTTGTATGAGCAACCTTTGTCTTCTTTGCAATAAACTTTTATATGATAGACCTCCACAAGAGATCCTTCTATTCAGTGATCTGAGCCAATTCATGAAGAGTGATGTTTGATTTAATATATTCATGTCTTCAACAATGTTTTATCCTCCTTTTCTCTATTCCTACTTATTTTAGGGTTGATCATTCTGTTTTGGTGGAGGTGCATTATTATTAGCCTTAAAATTCAATGGAATAGTTATATTATTTAAATGGGTAGATGTTGTGAAGGATTGCTTATTCCTCAAATTCTAATTTAATTTTTGGTATTGTTGGAATGAATGTACATCATCAATATTATCTTCTAGTACATTATCATCCTTTCTTGGGAAAGGAAACTCATGAGTTTAAAAAACCATAGTGGTGCTTGAAGTACTAAAATCATGGGGGAACTCTAGTTGGTTATTCATCAAATCTTGCCTCACCATCTCCCTTTGGAATAGTTAAATGTGACTCAAAATTCAATATAGTCAAGCTCAACATGTTATCATGTATTATGTACTCTACACTAATTAGGTAGAGCTATTTATACAATGTTTATTTCTGACAACTTATTGGGTTTTTGTTGCTCTACATTATATGCAGGCTGATCTAAAGGTATGTTATGTCTTTGAAACCTATAATTCTTATTATTATTCTAACCAGTAACATTTATCATCTTCCTCTACATGTATAAGAATTCATTACTAAATTTTTTACCATTCTTTTTATAAAATCCAACTCTACTTTGGTAGAATCCACACCCTGGGCAACTACAATATTAGATGGGATTGAATGTTGGTTCTGTTGATTACCATTCATCTACACATAATTATTCATATAACCATAATTCTAATTTGGTGTTTGTTATGTCATAGGAGGGAGTGTAAACAATTGATTTTGGTTAAATGTAACAAAAATATGATTCACATCAGGTACTTGATTCAAAGTTGGGAAACTAGCATTGATATTAGGGGTGTTTAGTACCTAGGTATTGAGATATCTATCAATATTTATGACTTCCTCATATGTTAATGCTAGAGTGTTGGAAGAAATGAATCTTCATAAAAACATTTTATTAATTATATCCAAGGTGTTCTTGTACATCTCTAATGTTAAATCTTTTTCTGGTTTATATGTTGGACTCATCCAAGTGTACATCTTCTAAAATATCATGTTAAAATTATGGATTGGATCATTAGGATCCTTCTTCATACTGGTGAAATTTTGATACACAAAATTAGGGCTAGTAACTCATCCAAATTGTGAAATAAAAGTTCTTTGACATGATTTTAAATAAGTAATTTATTTCTCTTTCAGATTGAGGTACCAATCATAAGTAACATCCTATAATGTGAACAAGAAAAGCTTGCACGCAACATCTTCATTAGTGATATTCATTAACCTCAAAATATCCTTGAAAGACTTAATATGCTACTTTTCCATTATTTCCACTAAAGGGGAGAAAGAAGGTAGATACTTTTTTATATTCCTTGGTAAATTATGCACATCCCCTAGGATGGTGATAGCAGATCTGACCAACTAGGGTGGTTGACCGATAAGATTATTAATCGATTAGATATTTATTACTAGAGAAGGTGTCCTAGTTTGAGGTACCATAGGAATAACTTATGAATATCTAGGCCTTCAATGTAATAACAAAGGTGAAATCAAAAGACTAGTTTGGGTCCTAGACCTAGTAACTCTCTTAGGTGTCTCCAATGCAACTCAAACTTAAGAGATAACCTTTAACTAGGGAAGGCACATAGGTGGCCCTCCTAGTTCCATATTTTTATATTAATGTGGGTGTTTTTCACACCCCAAATTTAATTAGGTAGACTTTAACATTTTAGGTTCTCAATGGAGGTAAAATCCACTCTAGAGCATGACTTGGTGATGGAATAGTAGGTTGAGCATGCAGGTTGTTAACTAGGTGTGCATATGGGTGAATGAAATGTAGAAGAAAATTAAAAACTATTTGAGTTGGATGGATGGAACTTATTCTAAAGTGTATAGATATTAAAAGAAACTCTAGAAGAGGGAATGGCGGATCAAAAAATAAGGCTCTATGGTCTCAAGGGATTACTTCCAGTGTTGGTTTCTTTATGGACAAATATATTGGAACTAATGATTTATACTAGTTGCTACTTCACACTCACATACAAACATAGTTATGTAGTCTAGGAATATATAATATAGGGAACTCAAAGATATTAGCTAAATGTTTCTCTTTTTAGAGTAGTTATTTCACACCCTTAGGAGATTATAGATTGGATCAGAAAGGTATTTAGAACAGTTGTTGCTCACACCTAGAAGACTATATCAAAGAAAAAATGCTTACACACTCTAAAAATTTAGACACTCAACCTATTTTAATACAATCAATAGTGCTTAGTAATTATTTAATAGCTATTTCACATCATAAATTAGAAGATATTCATGATAACAAAATCAATTCTTTGTAGTTGTTATACACTTTGAATTAATGAATTAAATAACCAAGGAAATAAACACTTAATTACATTGAAAACTATGGCCTTAACTTTATTTATCACCTCCAAATCTTGGTGATGTTTTAAGCCTATATCTTGTTGTAACCTGATGATATTCATGTTCAAAATGTATGGCCTATGCACTCTATTGACCTGTGCTAATAATTGTGCATGCTTAGTCTTGGTGGCTCTAAATTTCACCTAAAATATTTCAACCTCTATACTTTCTTTTTTGAAAAAATTAGCCCAACCTCAAGTAATAATAATGTTATCCCTTGAAGATTTTGTTTTAAATTGGTTGAATCTTGTTGAAGGAGTTGACTAAAACTGGCCCTAATAATCAAATTTAATATGGAGTCATAGGCCTAAGATAGTTTTAATTCATCTAAAATCTATAAAACTAGTTTTTCATGCTCTGTAGACTTTGGAGTTAGGGCCTTTCCAATTACAACCAAATTCTCTTGCCTCCTTTATCCCAATGACCACCAAGTTAAGGGCATTGAATGCCTCTAATGGTGTCATCAAATCAAGATGGATAAAATCCTTAATTGTAGTGTATGAATCAAGAAAATTCAATTTATCCTCATCCTCTTTTAAATAATTAAATAATTTGGTCATCTCAGTAATATGAGGAGCTAATTCATCCCTCATTAAACTAACAATGTCTAGTACATTGTATAATATTAAGGATGCATTTTGAACATCATTTTCAATTTTTGTAGGGACATGAATAATTTGTTTTTGTTACCTAACTTGTTCTAACTCTAGTTATAGTTATCTTATAGATTTGTTGGTCCCCTCATGAAGCTCTATAAAATATTCTATTTGATCCCTAATGTAGGATGTTATGTACCTAGGGATATGATATATTATTATATATGGGTTGATGGAGATGCTGACATGTGGCACACATCCCCCTTAGTAGTTATATGGGTCTAATATATTACTAATGGAGTAACTTGTGGAATTAGTGAATTGGTTAATGGTCAGCCTACATTGGGATTAGGAGGTTGCCCATACATTATAGGTATATATAAAGGAGATGATTATCATTGTAAAGATATCAAGTAATCATTGAGTCTTCTATGGTAAGAGGATATTAGAGGTTGTCCCCTCGAAGAGACATTCTGGAGTTATTCCTTCCTAAAGGAGTATTGTTGGTGTTTCCCTTCCTTAAGGGTATTCTACATATATTAAATATTTGGAAATCTTGGTCCAATAATATATATTATGTTGAATTAATATACATTCATTATGCATTATTTTTGAATATTATAAGTGTGGATCATAACAAGTGGTATTAGAGCTTCGATTTGGGCAATTTGTGGGTGGTGAAACCCTAGTTTTGTGGAATCATCAATATATTTCAAATTTATACATAATTTTTTTACTATATATGGATAATATTTTAAAGAAGGCATTGTAAAAAATCAAGGTTTTTTGATCAATTTTGTGGGAGTTATTTCTATTTTAGGTTTTTTATTAATCTAGCTATATCTTTCAAAATATAAAGAGTTTATCTTCAAAATTTTTATTGAATATCTAAGAAAATACAAGAGAAACATAGTAAAATTTTTAGAATTGTTTTGAGTGAGTTATTATGATTTTAGTATTTTTTGTATATTTACTCTACAGGTCGTAATTTATGGAATTTTGTCACAATTTTTTTTTAAGGTTACAATATAATAGGAGGAAGAGAAATAAAAATTTTGGACATTTTTGATATGGTTTAAATGAGTTATTAATATTTTTGGGTTTCACAAACCCTAGTTTTTATTTGTGAATCACGAAGCTGCAAAAAATTTTAGGGGAAGATGATATCGATGCTAGAGAATGGTGGCTCTTTTTAGAGAATCATTTAAAAAAAAATTTTGAGGAAAGATGAATATTTCATTTTTTGTGTAGGCCTAAACTACATTAGTTTGATCAATTGAGCTTTACAGAAAGGTTTTTTTCATGGTAAGAAATGGAACATATCTTCCTAGATCATTGGGCTATAAAAGAAGAAGAAGAAGAAGAAGAAGAAGAAGAAGAAGAAGAAGAAGAAGAGGGTTCAAATAATTTGGCTCCAAATAAATCTGAGTCAATTTTTAAATTTCATGGATGCATTCAAAAAATAAGGTTGTTGTGTCCATTAACCCTACCATTAAGTATAACTTCATCAACAAGAATGTGGCCAAGCATCTACATGTTCAAGCAAAGAATATCAAAGAGGTTCAAGTAGATGGTAAGAATATTTCAATGTTTGAAGATTTGAAGCTCATTATGGAAAAATATGTTTTGCATTTAGATATTTATGTTTGGGATATCGATGATATGGATATAGTTCTTGGATATCCATGGTTAGAGAATTTAGGAACAATCAATATTAATGTTCAAAAAAAGTTCATGAAGTTTTGGTATAGAAAAAAAAAGGGTCACTTTATAGGATATCATATTGGGAAAGGTACCACTAATAGGCAAGGAAGATCATGAGGATGATATTGTAACAAGTGGTATCAGAGCTTCAATCTGGGCAATTTGTGGGTGGTTGAACCCTACTTTTATGGAATCATCAATATATTTTGATCAGTTTCTAATTTTTGCATAATTTTTTTACTAGATATGGATAATATTCCAAGGAAGGCATAGTAAAACAATCGAGTTTTTTTTTTATCTATTTTGTGGGAGTTATTTCTATTTTAGGTTTTTTACTAATCTAGCTATATCTTCTAAAATATAAGGAGTTTATAATCAAATTTTTTACTAAATATAAAATACAATACAAGAGAAAAATAGTAAAAAATTTAGAATTTTTTGAAATTTTTTGTGTGAGTTATTATGATTTTAGTATTTTTGTATATTCACTTTATAGATCACAATTTGTGAATTTTTTTTACAATTTTTTTTTAAGTTACAATATAATGGGAGGAAGCTAAAATAAAAATTTGGGATAATTTTGATATGATTTTAATGATTTATTAATATTTTAGGGTTTCAAAAACCCTAGCTTTTATTTTTGAATATGAAGTAAGCATTGAGTCTTTTATTGTAAGAGGATATTGGCGGTTGTCCCCTCGAAGAGACATTATGGAGGTATTCCTTCCTAAAGGAGTATTTTTGGTGTTGCCCTACCTTAAGGGTATTCTATATATATTAAATATTTGGATATTTTGGTCCACCAATATCTATTGTGTTGAATTGATCTACATTCATTCTGCATTATTTCTAAATATTATAAGTGTGGATCATAACATAGGACATGAAATATTAATTGTATGGGGATTCACCCAACCTCCTGTTCATTCTCTTAGACAAAGAGAATGCATCTAGCCTCTCTTCCAAAATAATGCCTTAGTCTGAATCATCCTTTATCTTCCACTTCTTGAACCATTGGATAATCCCTATATATTTATCAAATATTGAACTTATAGTGGTTAACTCAATTATTGTTAGATTCAACCTTTGGGAGGCTTGATCTTTCAACTCTATGGCCCACTATGCAATCACAAATTGGGAGGAGTCTTATGATTGAGTGTCCTCAATAGTAGTCTTATTCATAAGGTCCCCTAAAGATTACCTCAAAGATTATATCTACAAGGGGTATGATAATGATGTCAAAATTATCTTAGACTAATCAATACCACCAAACTAGGGCATTTTATGAACTGTTTATAGAGGCTTCTTATTCCTAGATGTATTGGATTAAAATATAATAGTGGTCTAAATAGTAATAAAATAAGGCATTAGCAATCCCAATTAGGTGGAAGACACATGTAATTACACACTTTCTAATTCTCCCATAGTATTCTTAGTATGAACCTTTTTGGACTTAGTGGTAGTTGAGGGAATGATGAGAGAGGTAACAATAGTGAAAGTGGAAACAATTGGTGTTGAAGAAACAACCTCAATACTAGAAGCAATTGGTTTTATCGATACAATAGGACTAATTGAAACAACTTCAAATTTGGGAATCACTAGTTATGATAGGTCATAAGGACTAAGAGAGATATGATAAAATAAACCAACAAACATGTAAGAAATAATTGAAACAACTGGAATTGTAGAAATAAAAGGAATTCAAAAAGATAGTTGTAGCTATATCATCATCTGATTTATCAACCTTTAGTGGTAATTTTTATTTTACCCCTTGGAGTCTTAGGACCTTATTTATTTTTAATTCTTCCTCTTCCTCTTCATCAATAGGTGTAATTCTCATAGATAGTTGTTCATGCCCCCTAAGTCCTTATACAAATGATGTGTTGATAGTTATGCTCACAGGAGGTCCATCGACCTTAGGTTTCCTCTTGTAAAAAATAATTACCTTTTTAGCTAAGGAGGGCACCATCTGAGTAGTGGAAATTAGATCTTCCATAATTGTAATCATATGAGGTGGAGAATCAATTGGAATACTAGAGTCTTCTAAATCAAAAGACTTAATGCAAATTGGCTCTTTTTCTATCCTAAGATAACCTACAATATTAGGAACTTCTATTACATAAGGATCTTACTTAATAGTTTGCATTATGATTGGTGGCACCTAAGATTGGGGTGGCCCTCCTTGTGATGGGCTTGTAATAGTTGGGTCTTCCTCCACACAATGCTCTTCCTTTATAGTAGCCATCATGCTAGGTGGAATTTGAGATGGTTCCCCTTTGTCTAAGGGTAGCTAAGAAGGCCTATTATTCCAAAAGTATATAACTTGCCATCCACCTTGAGTTTGAACCCTAACCTTTGCCTCTACAATTGTAATTAAAGGCTCTCCTTGGACTATTTTTAATAGCCCCTTGATCAATCCATACATCTAATCCCTTTATATAACCTGAGCAACATCCTTCACATTTAAGAATAAAAAGTCATGGTTATGAGGTTCATGCTAGTATAGGATACCTAGACCTTAGTTATGATTCTAAATCCAGCCCTAAGGGTCCTAATATCTGTGTGGTAGGGTGGCCAATGAATAGTACTCCCAAACATTGCCAACCTCTCCAAAATACTTCTGGTTGGTCTAGCACATTTGACCAATAATCAAATTAGATCCATGAAATTTGATATTATTCTTCTTTAAGTATTCATCAATGTCCCATCTTAATTGGTATGCGATCTCATTTTTGATTATTTTATCTAGTACATATTTTGGGAGATGTAATAGGATACCTTGTTTCTTGTGACCATGATCACTGTATAGTCCACATAGATCCAATTGTCTCCTATTGGCATCAGTATATTAACAATACTTTTTGATATTATAGGAAATGGTGCTTCATTAATTTATTTTCATACCTAAGATACACATTCTCTACAATTCTGACTATTATCCTTGTATATGGATAGATGTGGAAGAATGAATAGGAGTCACATATCTGATTTTTTATGTAATATGGATTTGGGATTTAGAGTCATATGTTATGCATGTATACTATGCCCACGAATGCATCTAAAAGGTAAGACATCACATATAGATATACTCCCATGGGCCTCTTATATTTATGAAATACATGTTCCTTTAATGTAACACTAATTATCTCTCTGAGGGTGAATGTTAGCTCTAAGGTCATTAATAAATCTAGAAATGGTACCCACTCCAGGTGAATAAATTGGATGCTAGGGTAGCCATATAATTTATTTGGTAGATCCATTCCAATGTTGAACCCCATTTGAAACTTGGTTATAAGTACCAACTAGTTTTCCTTGAGGACAATAATTTCCATATTAATCCATTTGCTAATCATTTTTCTAATTAGGTTTTTATTATTTCATGATATAATTCTATGTAATTAAAATGTAGTATCTAAAATATGCAAACACATATATCTCTAAAAACCATCTCTATAAATTAAGGTGATGATATTTTTATGGTTCACATGGTTTAAAATACCACCACCAGTCACCTTCCCTGTAATGAAAAAATCCCATAGTGGGTCAATGTAGGGAATCATCTTGGGATTGGTTATTCAAAATTGTAATCCTTGTCATTATGAGAGTAAATATTCCACCAATTTAATTTCTATTAGTGTTATATTTTATTCACATATATGCATGTCTACTTTCTCGATTATGTCCCATAGAGATGAATAGTTAGAATACTCACCACTGAACATTGTCAAATAAAAAACCATGTTTGTGTACTCTATGGAGTCTTTGATTAAAAACCTAGAAGGTGTTTATACTCCCATAAATGTAATAGAAAAATAATCCATTGTTAATTTATTATGCCCATATATTTTTAGATTTGTTGTCCCCAAAAATGTCACTCATTTTTGAAACAACCTATGAACTATTTTGGTTAAACAAACCAAAATCCTCTTTTCCTTTTTCAAAAATTGTTTTGAGCATTCAAATTCTTCATTATTTAAGCTTTTTTAGAAAACCACGGACTCTGCAGGCTTGAAACTACGGACTCATTTCTACGAACTCATTTCTACAGACTTAGTTCTATGAACTCTATAGGTATAAATCTACAGACTCAATTCTATAGACTTCATAGGATGGAATCTATAGACTCATTTCTATAGACTTCACCAATTCTATGAAATCATTTCTATGGAATCTGCAGGTTTGTTTTTATGGACTCTATAGATTCAAATCTATGGACTCTGTAGGAAAGAAATAAGCTCTCAACACTTAGGTGATTTCAAGGTTGGTTCAATGACCTGGTTCAATCAAAAATGTCCATCAGCAAGCTTCTAAGCAAGGCTTGAACCATTGAACCATTAAACCACTTTGGTTCAAAGGTTCAACGTCATCGGCAAGAGTTAAGTGCTTCGACAAAGGTTCAAAGTTCAACCGCTTCAAGGTTCAATGGCTTCAAAACACTTATCAAAGAGAAGAAGGCTTGAACCATTGAACTGTTGAACCATTGAACCACTTTGGTTCAAAGGTTCAATGGGTTCAATGGTTCAAAAGGTTCAAAGCATTTGGTTCAACACCATTTGGTTCAAAGTGTATGGTTCAATGCAGTTTGGTTCAAAGCATTTGGTTCAAGCAGTCAAGTGAATGAGTGGAACACAAGAAAGTGATTGAACCATTAAACAGTTGAACCTTGAACCAACAAGGTTCAATGGGTTCAATATTTCAATGGGTTTAATCAATTCAAAGTGATCAAAAGACTTAGATAAAAAGATAGCTTCAAATGTAAGATTGAACCATTGAACCGTTGAACCAAAGTTGGTTCAATCGGTCAATTCAATCGGTAGGTTCAAGGGGCTACCCCAAAGCCAAAGGAAAAAGTGCCCTTATGGAGGGAAATAAACCAAGCCCAAGTGCCCTTGCAGAGGGCAGGTGAGGAGTAGATGGACCGTTGTAAAAGTCTGAAGGATAGTTCCAGGATTGAACAGTCATTGCGGAGGGCACAGTTCTCTTTCAGTAAAAGAACACGAAAAAATGATTAAGGCAATTCCTTCAGACAAAAAGTCTGAAGAAATTCCTTTGGATTTTTGTCTGAAGAAATAATCCCAAAGCAAAGACAAAATCCCACTGAGAAAATTAAAGCCCGAAGGCCATCCCAAAACCACCTAAAATGCAGGAACCCTTACGGGGGGCTCTCTTTGAGCAAAGTTAGACCTTTCTCAAGACCCCAAAGGGAAAGTTCCCTCTAGGAAAGATCAAACCTCAAAGTACAATAGATGCTACCACATGTCCTCACCTATTTCATAGTGGAACATGCCACATGTCACTTGTTGAGATTAATAAAAAGTGGCTAGAGCAAGCGAGAAAGACAAAAAGGAATGGATAATGAGGATAATGGGCCCATAGTCATGAAATTTAGGGAAAGCAACTAGCCATTGGCTTTCAAATGATGACAGACCTGAACATGTCAAATTTGTGGCAATGAAATAACTATTGATCCTTGTAAGCTTAAGCATATCCCCTGTGAACAAATTCAGTGACTGGCCAAAGACATAACCTGAGGGCTTAGATCATACAGATAAGGATGAGATACAACAAGGAAAGGGGGAATGATGGAGAAAGATAAAAAATATCTACGCATGGGATATGTTTCTAGAAGGTAAAGCAGTCCACCAGGTGGACATCGAAGAGCATGAACATTTAATGGTATGACCTATTTTTTTGCATTGAGTAGAGTGAACAAATGTGCACACATAAGGAAATGCATCAAGCGGCCCATATTTAAGACCAATGCCTAATTCCAGCATAGGCCATGGACAAAATTTAAAATGCATTAAAGGAATTGAATGCATCGTAAGCCATTTTTGTGAAATAAAGCACCCAAGTCTTTCTTGGAACACTATACATTGAAATCTATCTTATTGTTTTAAGGAGATCTCTCTCTGTTATCAGAAACAAAACTCTACCTAAATTGAAAGGCATTACTGAGACTTTGAGCTCAAATTGTTGATCATATTTCGTATTTGAATAAGAAAACAAGTGAATTTTTAGACTTTGTGCTGGAATAGCTTGGTTGTTGGGAAAATTGTTTTTATGTCTGTTTCCTTAATACATTTTATGTCCATTTAATTGAAAAAGTAGAATTAGTGAAAATAATCAGAAAGTTGTCTTGAAGCCAATTGTGGAGAGACTTTGTGTCCCCACAATTGCCTTTAGTGTGTTTTCTTTTTATTCCTGTGTAAAGGATCTTGGGATGACTTTGTGACCTCATTATCCTTCATATCTCACTCTTGGGTAGTTGAGGTGGTGACTTTGTGCTACATATCAGTCTACTAGTTACTACACTTTTGGTTACCAATTACTTGTCACTATCTGAAAGAACTCCTGCTATTTCCTGTAAGATCACTTCTGAAAGAAGAGAAGTGCCTTCAGCATTTTCACCAGGATTGTCTCCTCTATTTATTAACATCATCTCTAAAAAAAGAGAGATGGATGGTTTATTCTACCCCTGAGTGTTATTTTTTGCTTATATATATAGTATATAGCTCCTGCATATTTATAGGGAACCACCCCTTGATGAGAGGAGAGATTTGTCCCCTTTTGATGTAGTAAAACTACACATCTGGCCAACTAATCTCCCTATGCTGTGGTTGAAGAGACCTATTTTGCTCATCAGTTAGCTAGTGACAAAATATTTACCCAGCAGTTTTTGGTGACTCTACTGGGCATTTACGTGCAATCTGAAGCCTCAAGTTTTAGGTTGAAGCAGTCCCTGCCCTTATCCATTATAGACTCTGGAAACTCTATTTTATGTCTTACCCATTATCATTATAGCCTTATCATCCTCCTCCATCCCTATGCTAACTGGGATAGAATGCATAGTTTGAAGCCTCAATTTTCAAGCTAAAGCAGCACTAGTTCTTTCCCATTTTTGTTCTTCAATCTGGCAACTCCATGCTATACGTGAAGCCAAAGGGATAAAGGTATTATTGACCCTGTATTCAAGTTGGTACAATAAAGTAATTTTGATCTATTTCCTTCACCATCTCGCCTCCCATGAACCAAGAGCTTTCCTCCTACTAAAGTCAAGTCTCCATTACCAGGCAAAGCCTCCATTTCCACTATTAATAAAGCTTTGTCAATACTTACCCCTCTAATATTTTTTATTCCACCTTTTCATAGTCATACAATGGCAGTTCAAGGTCCTTGGGGTAACTCTTTTGTCCCACTCAATTTAACTCCACCTCTACATGAGCTACCACAAAGTTTAAGAAAAAATTTCCCCAAGTTCTATGGTGATGGGAAGGTTCATCTTAATGAACATATTGCAGCCTTCTGCATAGCCTGTGGCATATTAGGTGTGGAGTATGAGGATGTAGCAGTCAAGCTGTTCATGGAAACTTTACAAGGTGCTACTGTAGACTAGTTCTATCATCTACAGGCCCAGACTGTGACTAACTGGAACACCCTCAAAGCCAAGTTTGAAACCAGATTCAAGCCTGTAGAAGATGTACATGCCCTGTTGGCTCAACTCACACAAATGAAGAAGGAGCCTCATGAACCAATGAGGGATTTCATAGCCAAGTTTGACAAGCTAAGGAATAAGATTCTTGCAATTGCTCAGCCTACACCTGAGAATCTCAAATGTTTCTTCATCAACTCTCAGCTGCCTGAAGTAAGTTTTTTGTTGAGACGTACTGGCCAAATAGACCTTGCTACAGCTCAAAATTTAGCCACTGAGGTGGAAGATGACCTTATCTTGGTAGGAAAGATAAGGAGAGATCCTAACAGAGGTAAATATTCTTCATCTTTTGAATATCCATCTACAAGTACCACTGATCCAATGGTGTAGAAGCTGGTAAATGAGTTGTTAGCTCTCAAGAAGCAAATGGTGCAAGGGATATCTTCAGCTCCTTCATACAGAGATATGCCAAAAAGGACATTCCCTAATCAGTCATACCAAGGCAATGCTACTAGAAATCAAGGATAGACAAATTGTCTTCCTCCCCCATAGGGAAAACTTGTCATTAAAGCACCCCCAACCAATTCAATAGTTGGATATCTCAAAACATAATCTAATTTCTCTTTCCAGCCTGAATTAAACCAAGAAAATGATGTTGATCTCCTTGAAAAAGGCTAGGAAGAATTATTTGGTGACTCCAACATTAGTTTCTTAAATTACTAGGATGAACCCAGAGGTAAAGATGAAGCAGTTGATGGATCATATGCTATATTCACCTAGTCCCAGAACCAGTCAGCCCAGCAAGCTAATAAAGGAAAAATAGGGGAAAGTTCTCAGCCTATAATTTTAATTTCCAAATGAGGAACTTCTCTATGTTTCTAGCCAAAGGACCAAGTGAGTAATAAAAAGGTAAGTACATCAAGCATTCCTCCATCTCCAACTTCAATTCCACAAACTTGTCCTCCCCTCCTGAAAACTAGAAAGATGAACTACCTTCCTCTGTTCCTAGTCCATTTCAGTCATTTGACATAATTGACCATGTCAAAAAGACCAAAATTCAAATGTCTAAATTTGAATTCTTGCAATCCAATCTCGAGTAGTTGGATAGGTTGGTGGTGTGTGTGAAGAATAAAGTTGTCCTTGTAGGACAAGAGATTAGGAAGGTAACTCATGATCCCACAAGGAACATGCCCATCCTAAACAATCTTGTCATTACTCCTCCTATTGCCCCAGGGAAAATTGAGCCTTTCTATGTTTCCCTATTGATAAATGGTCACAAACAGAGCAATTGCATCATAGAATCAGGTGCATCTGACAATGTCATGCCTACCAAGGTGGAAAATTCTCTTGGACTCACACTAAACAAAACCTTTGAGAGATGTTTTTCCATGGAGAACAAACAAGTACCTCTGCTGGGACAAATCAAGGATACCCAGTTTGCATTTACAACATTCCTAGACAAAAGAATCAAGATGACAGCCCTGGTGGCCAACGTCCTAGCCTCATACAACATTCTTCTAGGATGAAATTTTTGTAAGATGTTGGTGGTGAGTTGAGCATGGACCTATGTGAAGCAAGGATCCTTGTCAAAGGCATCATGCAGAGGCTGCTTCTTGAAAATGAATCAAAATATGTTGTCACTTAGACATCAGCCCTTAAAGCTCAAATTCTATTTAAATCTTTAAACATGGGTAATTATTTCTTGACGATAGAGGATACTCATATTTTAGCTGATGAAACTTCTGAAAATGACAGTTTAAAAATTGGTTCAGATAGAATAGCAGAAGATGTGAGAGAGCACAGTGTAAACATAGAATAATTTCCCCTTCCAAGCAAGGAGAAATCTAAGGAAAGATCAATTTTTGATAATGTTTAGATCCTAAAATTTGATGGAAGCAATTCTTCTACCAGCTCAGGGGCTGGGATTGTGTTGATATCTCCTCAAGGAGATATTTTTCCTTCTTCATACAAGTTGTAGTTCAGCAACACCAACAACATAGTTGAGTATGAATCTCTATTACTTGGATTGAAGGCTGCTCGAGACAAAGGCATTAAACTCCTTCATGCCAAAGGAGATGCTAAACAGGTGGTTTGTCAGGTAAGGAACCTATATCAAACCAAAAATGAGAGATTATGTCATTATCATAATCTAGTCTGGGATCAAATTGAAAGATTTGATGCTTTCAACATCTCTTCCCTACCTAAGGAATTCAATGACCAAGTTGATGCACTAGCTGTTTCAGCAACTCTTTTAGTTCCTCACCTAGACTTCAAAGGAAATAGGTACACTATCAAATTAATCTTTTGACCAAGTGTGCCTGATAATGCCAATCATTGGCAAGTGTTCAATGGCAAAAACTAAATTATCACCTTTTGGGAACAAAAAGATAGCTTTGAATAGCTTCACTTCAAAGGTAGTAAGCTTCAAAAACTTGAATCAACCCCTGAAATGAATTCAGACGCAGGTGAAGAATTCCAGCAGATAAAAAGAAATAACATTCCTAAAGGACTAGTTTCTCTTGAGAAACTATTTGACAAGCATGACAGGTTCATCAAACAACAAAAAATGGATTCAAACTCATCCTAGAGGTTTCATCAGATAAATTTGGGTACCAAGGAAAATACCAAGATGGTAAACATTGGGAAGTGTTGTACTCCAGAGGAGAAACTCAAATTTACTGACCTACTTTGCCATTACATGGATGTTTTGGTGTACTATTATGATGATCTAAAGTCACTCAGGCCTAAAGAAATTCACCATGAAATTCCTCTCAAAGATGATTTGGTCCTTTACAAGTAGAAATCCTAGCAATATAATCCAAAGATATCAAGTACTATTCTATCTGAGATACAAAAAACATTGAATGCTAGGATAATTTTCCCAATCCATCATTCCACATCAATTGCCAACATAGTCCTTGTGAGGAAGAAGAATGGAAAAATTTACATCTATGTGGATTTCAAGAATCTGAATTAGTCAAATTTAAAGGATAACTATCCTTTGCCCATCATGGATCAAGTGCTTTAGACAGTGACCGGCTTAGAGATGTTATCAATGCTAGATAGCTTCGCAGGATATAATCAAGTTGAAGTTAGTGAAGCAAACCAACACAAGACTGGCTTCACCACACCTTGGGGCATGTTTGCATATAGAAGGATGCTTTTTGGCTTGATAAATTTTGACACCACCTTTTATAGAGAAATGGACCTTGCTTTCAAGGATGAGATGGGTAAGTTCATTGTAGTTTATCTTAATGACTTGATGATCTTTTCTAAGCATCGCCTGGATCATATATGCCACTTGCAACAAGTGCTGGAGCGCTACTACCAAAATGGCATTTCCTTGAACCCCAAGAAGTTAGTTTTTGAAGTAACAAAGGGGAAAGTTCTTAGACACATTGTGTCTAAAGGAGGCATAAAGATTGACTCAGATAGATTCAAGTCTATCCAAGAGCTTACCTTGCCTACAAGTAATACTATTATTCATTATTTCTTCAGAAAGTTAAATTTTTTACAAAGATTCAATCCTGAGTTTAATGAGAAGACTCATCATATTGTGAACATGATGAAGGGAAAGGCCACCTTTAGTTGGACGGAAGAAGTCAAGTCAACATTTGAGGATATCAAGACTGCCATTGCCCATGCCCCAATTCTGGTTTGTCCAGACTACAACAAAGAGTTCATCATATACAGTTATGCTTCTGAACACACGCTTTCAGTAATTATGGTTCAACAGAATAAATAAGGTATGGAATCTCCTATTTCTTTCATGAGATGTCCTCTCAAAGCTCATTAGCTGAAGTACTCAAACATAGAGAAGCATGCTTATGTAGTGGTGAAGGCAATCAATCATTTCCACTTCTACATCTTGAATTCTCATACTACTGCCTTAGTTCCTGATACCATGGTCAAATCCATACTAACTCAACAAGAGTTTGGGATGAAAAAAGGCAATTGGATTACAAATATCTAGGAGTTTGATCTAGTCATCAAGCCAAAAAAGCTGGTATGGGGAAAAGGCCTATGCCAATTAATTGATGATAACAAACCAGAAGAAATAGAGCATGAAGAAGTAGAGGATGAAGACACACCAATAGTCCTCTTTGTCTCCACCACGAATGAGTGGTATTCAAGTATTTCTCATTTCCTTACCTATGGCGAGTGTCCTACCCACCTTTCACGTAAAGAAAGGAGGATTATTAAACTGAAAGCTGCCAATTTTGTCCTTTGAGACAACGGCCTATACAAGAGGAGCCTTGATGGAGTGTTCCTTCGCTATGTGGACAAGGAGAAACAAAGCCAACTTTTAGAATCCTTCCACAATCTAGCCTGTGGAGGACATTTTTTTGCTCCTGTGACTACCCATAAAATTTTGCGAGCCAGGTATTATTGGCCAACTCTTTTCCAAGATGTATATAAGTGGGTAAGAAAATGTGAACTATGCTAGCAGTTTGTTGGGAGACCTAGGTTAGCTACCCTACCTCTCAAGCCATTGGTCATAGAAGAACCATTTTAGCAATGGGGAATTGATTTTATTAGTGCTGAAAACTTGTCTTCAAGTGCTGGACATGATTGTGTCCTCACAGCCACAGACTACTTCACCAAGTGGGTGGAAGCTATCCCAACCAAGCATGCTACTTTAAAAGTAGTGTGCAATTTCTTCAAGGAGAATATCATTTCCAAGTTTGGGGTCCCAACCAAGATTGTCACAGATAATGCAACTTATTTCACTTCCCAGGAGATTACTCAGTTCTATTTTTACTATGGGATCACCCTCTTCCACTCTTCTGATTACTTTGCACAAGGGAATGGACAAGCTGAATCAAGTAACAAGAACTTGATGACTATCATCAAGAAGCTGGTGGATGACAACCAAAGGACATGGCATAAAGCATTGGTTGATGCTTTATGGGCAGATAGAATTACACCAAAAAAGGCAATTGGTATGTCTCATTTCCAACTTCTTTATGGGTTCAATGCTGAGATACCAATCACCCTAGAATTGCCAGCATTAAAATTGGCTAAGGCAATTGAAGATCAGACATATGAAAGCTCCATTGATAAGAGGATCATGTGCTTAAATGAGTTGAATGAGTAGCGAACTATGGTGGTGGACTAAATTATTGTGCATCAAATTCTGGTGAAGAAACTCTTCAACTAGAAGGCAAAAAAATGTGATCTCCAGGTTGGAGATCAAGTCCTGTTGTGGGACAAAAGGAGAGAACCAAAGGGAATGCATGGGAAGTTTGACTCCCTTTGGAGGGGCCATTTATTATCCATCAGCTCAATGGTGAAAATAGTTTCTTGCTAAAATATCAAGATGGTATGCCTTTTTCATTGCCTCACAAGGGGCAACATCTAAAGCACTTCAATCAGTGAAGTATCAGATAAGATCAATTTGTACATATGTATATTTGTCTAGTCTTTAGTTCTATTTTTGTGCTTTAATTATCATATTTTGGAGCCTTTATTTTTGGGTAGCATGACTCCATAGCCCAATGGCATACTTCAAGGCACTGGAGATTTTGGTTTCTACTCCCCTCAGCTGTTCCAAGTTTTCAACTGAAGGAAGTTCCCCAACTGGATCCAGCTATTGTCCCCAAAAGTGTCACTCATTTTTGAAACAACCTATGAACTATTTTGGTTCAATAGACCAAAATCCTCTTTTCCCTTTTCAAAAATTGTTCTACGCATTCAAATTCTTCATTATTTAAGCTTTTTTAGAAAACTACAGACTCTGCAGGCTTGAAACTATGGACTCATTTCTACAGACTCAGTTATATGGACTCATTTTTATGGACTCAATTCTATAGACTCTGTAGGTTTAAATCTATGGACTCAGTTCTAAAAACTTCATAGGATGGAATCTATGGACTCATTTCTATAGACTTCGCCAATTCTATGAACTCTACAGGTTCATTTCTACAAACTCTACAGATTCAAATCTACAGACTTTGTAGGAAAGAAACAATCTCTCAACACTTAGGTAGTTTCAAAGTTGGTTCAACGACTTGGTTCAATCAAAAATGTCCATCGGCAAGCTTCTAAGCAAGGCTTGAACCATTGAACCGTTGAACCATTAAACCACTTTGGTTCAAAGGTTCAATAGGTTCAATGGGTTCAAAGGGTCAACATCATCGGCAAGAGTTAAGCACTTTGGCAAAGGTTCAAAGTTTAACCACTTCAAGGTTCAATGGCTTTAAAACACTTATCAAAGAGAAGAAGGATTGAACCATTGAACCGTTGAACCATTGAACCACTTTGGTTCAAAGGTTCAATGAGTTCAATGGTTCAAAAGGTTCAAAGTGTTTGATTAAACATCATTTGGTTCAAAGCATATGGTTTAATGTGGTTTGGTTCAAAGCATTTGGTTCAAGCAGTCAAGTGAATGAGTGAAACACAAGAAAGTGATTGAACCATTGAACCATTTAACCTTGAACCAATAAGGTTCAATGGGTTCAACACCTTAAACCAATAAGGTTCAATGGGTTTAATGATTCAATGGATTTAATTAGTTTAAAGTGATCAAAAGACTTAGACAAAAGATAGCTTCAAATGCAAGATTGAATCGTTGAATCGTTGAACCAAAGTTGGTTTAATTGGTCGGTTCAATCGGCAGGTTCAAGGGGCTGCCCCAAAGCCAAAGGAAAAAGTGCCCTTATAAAGGGCAATGAACCAAGCTAAGTGCCCTTGTGGAGGGTAGGCGAGGAGTAGATGGACCGTTGCAAAAGTCTAAAGGATGGTTTCGGGCTTGAATAATCCTTGCAGAGGGCACATTTATCTTTCAAGAAAAGAATTTGGCAAAATGATTAAGGAAATTCCTTCAAACAAAAAGTCTGAAGGAATTCCTTCAAAATTTTGTCTGAAGAAATAACCTTAAAGCAAAGACAAAATCCCACTGAGAAAATTAAAGCCCGAAGGCCATCCCAAGACCGCTTGAAAGGCAAGAACCCTTGTGGGGGGCTCTCCCTGAACAAAATTAGACCTTTCTCAAGACCCCAAAGGGCAAGTTCCCTCTGGGAAAGATCAAACCTCAAAGTACAGTGGATGTTGCCACATGTCCTCACCTATTTCATAGTGGAACATGCCATGTGTCACTTGTTATGATCAATGGAAAGCAGTGAGAGCAAGCAAGAAAGACACGAAGGAATGGCTAAGGAGGATGATGGGCACACAACCATCAAATTTAGGTCAACCAACTAGCAGTTGGCTTTCAAATGATGATGGACCTGAACACATCAAATTTGTGGCATTGAAATAACTATTGATCCTTACAGGCTTAAGCACAACCCCTGTGAACAAATTCAGCGACCAGCCAAGGAAATAACCCAAGGGCTTAGATCATACAGATAAGGATGAGATAAAACAAGGAAAGGGGGAATGATGGAGAAAGATCAGAAATATCTATGCATGGGATATGTTTCTAGAAGGTAAATAAGTCCACTATGTGGACATCAAAGAGCACAAACATTTAATGGTGCGACCTATTTTTATGCATTGAGTAGAGCGAACAACTATGCACACATAAGGAAACACATCAAGTGGCCCATATTTAAGACTGACGCCTGATTCTAGCATAGCCCATGGACAAAATTTAAAATGCATTAAAGGCATTGAATGCATCATAAGCCATTTTTGTGAAACAAAGCACCCAAGTCTTTCTTGAAACACTATATATTGAACTCTCTCTTATTGTTTTAAGATCTCTTTTTATTATCAGAAACAAAACTCTGCATAAATTGAAAGGCATTACTAAGACTTTGAGCTCAGATTGTTGATCATATTTCATTATTTGAATAAGAAAACAAGTGACTTTTCAGACTTTGTACTGGAATAGCTTGGTTGTTGGGGAAATTGTTCTTATGTTTGTTTCCTTAATACATTTTTTTTCCATTTAATTGAAAAAGTAGAATTAGTGAAAATAATCAGAAAGGTGTCCTAAAGCCAACTATGGAGAGACTTTGTGCCCCCACAATTGCCTTTAGTGTGTTTTATTTCTATTCTTATGTAAAGGATCTTAGGATGACTTTGTGCCCTCATTATCCTTCGTATCTCACTCTTGGGTAGTTGAGGTGGAGACTTTGTGCTACATCTCAGTCTGCTGGTTACTACACTTTTGGTTACCAATTACTTGTCACTATCTAAAAGAACTCCTGCTATTTCCTGCAAGATCACTTCTGAAAGAAGAGAAGTGCCTTTAGCATTTTCACGAATATTTTCTCCTCTGTTTATTAACATCATCTTTGAAAAAAGAGAGATGGATGGTTTATCCTACCCTTGAGTGTTATTTTCTGCTTATATATATAGTATATATCTCCTACATATTTATAGGGAACCTCCCCTTGATGAGATGAGAGATTTGTCCCCTTTTGATGTAGTAAACCTGCACATTTGGCCGACCAATCTCCCTATGCTGTGGTTCAAGAGAACTATTTTGCTCATCAATTAGCTGGTGACAAAATATTTACCTAGCAAGATCTTCAATTTAATGTCTTGGATATTCTAGATTTAATTCATAGTTTGGATGTATGTGGCTAAGGCTTTGAGTTCTCTCAGGGATGTAAATTTAGTTGGGGTCATTAGTAATCAATAGGCATGATGTTTGCTTTCAATTTGATGATATATATTTTGGTATTCAATTACAATTCATGCTCCATTAATTTCCAACATCTCTAAGTGTTTTTTACTCATTTAATTTAAACTTTACTACTTTATTTTAGTGAGTATGACACATAGGATTTATAAACATTCAGAGGATCACCATTTCATTACCTTTTGAAAATTTTTACCTTGTCACTTCTTTTGCTCCAACTCAGCTATTCCATGGATAGCCTCAAAATTTGAGTGTGTTTGAATCACAATTACTAGTGGTAAGGGGGTGGTGAATTAGTCTTTAAAAACTTTCAATCAATTACATTCACTTATCTATGAACTATGAAAGAAACATAATGATCTATAAATGTATTAATAACCAATCATGAGAATGAAACAAGACAACACATCACATATGTGGCAAACCCTCATGGGGAATAAAACTCATTGAAACAAATCTTTTAAAAATTATTGTATAATACAATGCATCAATTTTAGTTGAGCACCAACCCAACATGGAGCACCAACCCCAGAATTATCAAAAACTCACTTGAATTTAACAATCACCGACTTGATAGGAGGCTAAAAACTCCTATGAATGAGCACCAAATTAGTAAAATGACACTTATGAAAACACCAAAATTTAAGGTAGCTCCAAATCCCTCTTGAATAAGTACCAACTCAATCAATACCAATTCTACAAGCTCCAACCTGCAAGGAAGCTTCAACTCCCTCAAGCACTAACTTAGTCAATCACACTTCTTTCCACACATCTATTTATCTATTTTATCTAAAATATATCCACTATCATACATTAATAACATATCTCTAATGAAAATTTGATATCCTCTCAACATATTATGATCACTCCTTCAGCTCTACTCCACTTGATCTTTCTCAAAACTGCCTCTAAGCTTCTTCGCTCAACTAACCCTCTTCAAGATTGAATTAGTCATGTGTCCTTGATATTAATTTATAAAATATATATATGATCATCATTAAATTATTATATTATCTTTCTTTAGGGTTTAAAACATGTTACCCAACCTCTTTATGCTCATTTATCTATCAATCCATTCGCTTACTCTTAGCTTTTTCAAATAGGCCTAAAATGCCTTGTATATATACTCATCTCTTATTTATATATCACTTGGTCAAACACACATCCATAACCTCTTAGGTAAGCCATATAATGGATCTGAGGACATATCATAAACACTATTCAAATTATCTTTGATTCCCTTTTGGTCTGTCATAACTCTATTTAGACCTCAGTTCACTTTGAGGTCTTATGAAAACTAATTGCATTAGGTCTATCTTCTTAGTGTCAAATTTTTATACTCTTAGACATAGATATATTTATCCAACAAGTTAAAATAATTAAATAAATTATAATAATACCTTTAATAACCTCAGCCATGCTTGGTTAGACTTGTATCTTTTGTTTATACCATGAAACCTCTTTTAGGACAAACTGTCCTATTAGGCCTATGTACCTCAAAAGTCTATCGTACAAAGTGAGACTCAAAACACACTTAATCCACTAAAATACGATCAAAAAATTATATATAAATAATATACATGAACTTATAGTCATTAAAAAATGCATTAGACACTTCCATTCAGGAGATAAGGGCTCAAGAATATCTCTATAACTCACTCACTCAGAACTATCAATTTACCTTAAAGACCAGTCATGGTGACTTAGGAATCCAAAACTTGTGTATAACTTTCAAAGACTTGTGATGAATTAAAAATACTTTGACATATTAAAAACATCCCAAAACACAAAATTCATATGGTATAATGGCAAAATATAGGTATTTCAAACCAATCTCATGACCTTATATCTCACAGACCAAACTGAACCAAATAAGTCATTTTGTGAGCAATTTTTCACCATATTCACTGACCTTAAATAATTATTGAAATAATATACATGAATTAAAATTATTTCAAAAAATATTAATGCATTTTATTTCATCATTCTACCATTTAAACACACTCAGATTCATTTTTTCATCTTTGCCTGGGCTTTTCACTGTTCACACAATTAAGTCTATCTATGACTGGCTAACTTGGATTACCAGTTTAACACACTTGAAGGATGAAAAATATCCATAAACCATCATGTGAATTATGTATTATTTTATATCTTCTTCTTCCATCCATTTTCTTTCCTTGGCCAATGCAACTTTTGAGATCTATAATAACTTCTTAACAAATAAGCCTATGTCTATGTATTTTCTCTCTCATCTGACTAACCACCACCATCTGGAGGTACCTTAGAGAGTTGAATACATGATAAAATAGTTTTTATAGACATTTGAGACTGTTGTAGGCTTTTTTAGACAAGATCTTCCACATAAGGTCTCTATTAGTGTTTTAGTGAGGTTTAACATAGGTTTTGGTGTTAACAATTATTCATAAAGGATTACCCCTTACATCTAAAACCAATGCCTATAGATCTTATCTATGAACCTTCCAAATCTCTATTAATAGATTAGGTTCCCATGTAAAAGTTACACATGCTAAAAAATACCTAAATTCCTTCTTGGGTTTGCATACCTTCATTATGTGTACTCAAGAGACCTCAAAACCACTTTCCATGCCTTTTATTGCAAACCATGACCTCATAATTAATGAACATTCCTAAAATAACTTGAAGGCTTTTATTTCATGCTCTAATTCACACATTTACCTTGAAATATGATCCTCATGCCTCATTAGGCTAGGAAAGGTTTAATAATGGTCTAAGTGCAAACCAAGATTGAAGGACCTATCTTCAAAGATTCACTTTGAGACACTTGAGTGCATCCACACCTCATTCTCAAAAAACCTTCAAAATTTCTCACTTTCCTAATTTCACTCACCTCATCATGCCACCAGCTCAGACCTTCACCATGCCATGACTAGGCTTAAACTTCCAATGCACTTGACACCTTGACCTGTTCCTTCCATGTCATGACCTCAAAAAAACATCAACTAAAAAGACAAGATATCACAACACACTCATATTATAACTTTTTTTGATGACCAAAATGTTCCACAATCTCATACAGACCTACATGACCAAACTTCATATGACTTGACATCTCTCTTTCATGCAAGTGAATAACTTTGACATCAAACCTCACAAGATGAAACATTAATGACAACTCTTATCCATGCAACACTCTCTCTTTAATGAATTACCTTACTCTTTTATGAAACTAGAATACATAAGTTACCTTCAAATTCTCTCTTACCTTCAAATTCTCTCATGAAACACTCTTCTGAATGCATCATACACTACCAAACTAGGCTTAGTCACATTTGACATCATCCTTCACAGGATGCACCTTTGACATCAATGACAATGCTAAATAATCTCTTCCTTTTTCATTGATGGAAACCAATATTAGAACCTTCTCTCAATAAGAAACTTCTCCCTCACTCTAAAAAAATTCCCCCTTTGACAATAATGACAAAGAGATGCATGCAACTTCTTAGATCACACTCCTTACAACCGAAATGCTTAATACATAAGACTATGAGTTTATGAGTCATAATACAAACATGATACCCTATCTCTATGCATACCTTTTTGGTACTAATCATCTACTCTTGGAGATAATGAATCACTTGATTAACTCCCCCTAAGTACTTGGCTTCTTCAATCACTACTAGGGGCAAGAATTACACCCAATTCCTATCTTTGGTGTTCAAATGTTGCCTTTAGAAGTGGTTTGGTCAAAATTTATACAATATGATCCTTTATAAAAATATATTGAATTCTGACACTTTGTTCACTTACCTACTCTCTTAAAAAATGGTACCTAATGGGAATGTGCTTAGTCTTTGAGTGCATGATAAGGTTCTTTGAGATGCTTATATCACTTATATTGTCACAATAAATAGGGATAAGACCATCATACTCCACCTTGAAGTATTTTAAGGCTTGTCTCATCTATAAGACCTAAGTGCAACATGAAGCTATTTCAATGTACTTATCTTCACAAGTGGATAATGCTATTGATGGTTGTTTCTTTCTTATCCATGAAACTATGCACCCACCTAATAAGAAAGTTCCTCCCCTAGTACTCTTCCTATCATCTAGAATTCCTACCAAGTTTGCTTTTGTATAGGCTATCAAATTGAACTCATTGATCTTTAGATACTGTAGAGAGGATTATAAAGCAAGTTAGTCAAGCATTAGTCCATAAATAATGAAAAATGCGTACAGATCTAACTAACTAAGCCTATATATTCCTATGGGAATTACAAAGGATAACACGAAACAAAATGAAAGAAAACAACATCATATTACCTTCCTAAATGTATTCATAATACCTATGTGGCTCAAAATCATGTTATCCTTTGATTAAGCATCCTTGTCTTTGTCAAAAAAGGTGGCAAATTCCTCCAATGTCTCAAGAACACTCCATAAAACCTAGGATCATGATTCCAAATCACTAAACTAGCCTATCAACAAAGCTTGTAAACAAAATCAATTATTAAATGCAAAGGATTGTGGAAAAAATTTAACAATATAACTTTGAAATATTTAAGATTTTTTATTCATGTCCATGGCCTCTCTATTTATAGATTTTTGAGATTGGTCAAGATCAACCATGAGCATCCATCTTATGATTGAGATGTGTGGCCATGGATAATCCTAATATTTATAATTAAATCCATAATTATCCTCATCATGACCTTGGAAGAAGGGGCATTGAAGAGGCATGAGAGGCATTAACTAGGCATAGGTGACTCATAATCCTGATATTTGTGGCATTTATGGCCTAAGGATGTCTTCCCAATAAATGAAGTCACTTGATGATGCAATTAATAAGAATCAATTTTTAAAAATAAATATTCAACAACTCTCATGGAAAATCCACTTAATATCTTGATTTGGATTAATTAGCCTTAAACAAGGTTAATAAACATTTGTGAAATTATTTGAAAATTGGTCCTCAATTAATCAAAATGGTCATAAAATCATATTACTAAGTTTTAATTTGACTCTAGAAGAATTATAAGGTGAGGTTAGCTGTATCTAAATCATATTTCCATTTAGGATGTTTTCAACACAAAATAATAAAAACTACGTGGTGTGTACCAATGAATTTAGGAGAAAAGAGTGATCTAAAGCATAAAAGGCGAAATCATCATTTTGACTCGAAATGAATTGATCAAAGTTAGCTAGCCCATAAATTGCATTACCTCATTTAGGGATACTTTGACCTAATTTGGCACTTGTAAATGACAAGTTTGAACCATTTAGCATTTTTATGGATTTTGACCTAAAATGTGCATTTGAGTACAATTTGAGTAAGATTGACAATTTCAACACAAATGGTGTTAGGAATTGGATGTCTACATTTTGCCCCTATTTGAGAAGGTATAGCGAGATATTCAAGTGAAGCAACATATTTTCAAAGAAAATATTTGTCAATAAGAAATTGGAATAGACCCATGATGCCCCCTCAAGAGGACATACTAGGATGAAAGAGAAGGATGGACTCTCAAAAAAAGAGAGAAAGTGAGAGGCTAACCCATGGAACATATCACATCCAGATGAGTTAATACTTGCATATGTGATTACCATCAATGATAAAAATATAATTATAGGTATAATAGGCCCTAGAGATAGGGGGAATGGAAAAGATATAATCCATAAATGTAAGGGACACATTGTAAGTGTACCCAATTTGAGAGTACAAGATACATGATTACGACATTGATCAATCCCAAGACAAGTTGCACACTAAATATTACCATCATGGGATTTAATGTGGAGAGATTGGAATTAGAGGAAAAGAGAGAGTGTTCTACTTTAAGAAGGGAAGCACCACTAGAACAGGGTCTCTAAAGAGAATATAATAAGAACTCTAGTAGAGTAGATTTGAAAGTGATAAGATAGTTTTTCCCCAATAAGGTGAATTTATATAATTGATAAAGAATAAAGAATGATTTTGCCCTTATAGATCTGATTTTATTTAGACATGGTTCATATGTTGTGCATCATCATAGGTAATTTTCAATCAAAAATAGCTCAAGGATATAATTGAAAAGGTAGGTTAAAGTAAGTGGGCATAAATGTACGTACAATGGTGTAATGGCTTATAAATCCATATAAAACCAAGCATATGAGAATGCACAAAGTGATGAGAGAGATGAAAATAATAATGGAGATATATGAGCTAACCTCAATAGAAATTGAACATTGCCTACATAGTTCCATGCACTCGCGTTCCAACATGAACTTCAGGCCAATGTAGTTCACCCAAGTTTGGAAGAGAATGGAATAAGGAATGATGAAAAATGACCAAGAATTGATGAGACTCATAATTTATGTGAAGAGATGCATGTCTAAGCATAGATAAAGAATCCTTAAATTCATGCTACCTAGAAGCCTAATTTTATATCATGAGATTATGTTTTGCAAAGTGTTCTTTAGAATCATTCATCGGAGCTGATGTTGACATTAAGACTTTGAGACCTGAGCACAAAGTGCTTGATATAGTAAAAAAAATTAGGCATCATAAGTATGAATAACTTAGAATGACATAATATTCCAATTACATTGAGCCAGGTCAAATGTGAATACCTATAACTAAGGATAATGGTAAAACAAAGACTAAAACCAGAGTTACAAAAATTTATATTTAAACAAAAGAGAAAAAGATAAACATAAACATAAATGAACCTAACTTGAAATAAAGATATGATCCATCAAGACTTAAGTAGGAACAAAAATGTTTAAAAATAAAAAGTAAGAACGTCTTAACGACATGAGACCAAGATATGAATAATCAAGATCCATGTGGACCATCAAGGCATTCTTGAACACAAAAGAGAAACAACAAAATCAAACTAGAAAAAAAAGACACTAAAAACAATCAAATAAACAAAATAGTCCAAGAACAACATAATAACATAGGATCAAGATATAAACAATCAAGATCCATGTGAATCATCAAGATGTTCTAAAACACAAAAGAGATAAGAAAAAAATAATCAAGAAAACACAAGACCGAGATGAGACAAGAAGTAATAAGAAGAGAGAAGGAGAAGAAGTAAAAGGAGATGTGTGAAATCACAATAAAACACCAAGAAAACACAACTAAACACACATAAACAAAAACCAAGTTAGTGTGGTTTAAATACAAATGTTCATGCATGTGTAGTAGAGGTGTTACTTTCCACCACATCATAACAAAGAAAAATGATAATTGTTCCCAAATTAAAGGGGAATAATGATAGAAGAAATAGGGGAAGAGAAGAGAAGGAAGGGGTTAGCTGAGCTGACTCCAAATTTATTAGACAAGTGGATGCTGCCTACATAGTTTCATGGATGCATGTTCCAACATGAACTTTAGGATAAATGTAGTTCTCCCAAGAAATGGGATAGAATAAAAATGATGATCAGATCAACATGATTTATAGAAGAAATGGAAGATATGACAAACAAATGAGAATGGTCTAGAAAACAAAAATCTAATGAGATGAGAAAGAATGATCTTGCAAAACAATAAGTGCGTGGGATAAGATGAAATGAATTGGTGTTTCTGTGCTTGGAAAATGACAAGAGCATAACATGGTGGAACAAGAATGTACAAATGTATAGAAGTGTGATATAATGTTTTTATTCTTCTCTGGATCATGTTATAATGTTTTTGGTATTTTCAAAGTATTTTTAATGTTTTTGGTGTTTTTGGGATAAAATATGCACAAGGTGAGATCATCTAGTCAAGGAGATGCATGTCTTGAGAGTAGAGGTTTTAATAAGATAGCTAAGCTAGCTATAATGACCCATGCACACAAATCAGTGAGCGCAAGGATCTTGATAGAACAATAAAGAGAAAAAAATATGATATAGAATAATGTGAAACCTGAAGTAAAAAAAGATGTATCATCATTCACCTATCTGTAACAGTGTAGTAATGGTTTAGAACTAAGAAGATGTCTATTCACTTATCTGAAGCTACACAATATTGTCTTGGCTGAACTACTTTGTATAACTGCTAGTAAGGATGTTCATAATGTTCATGAGACATAATCGAGGTCATAATTGGTTAAGGGATAAAAAGTGTGCAATATTATAACATGCCTTAGACATAATAAAGAATATGCTTCTCGAAGAGAGAAATATAGAATGGGATGAAGAATATGTTCAAATTGATAAGGATTTAAAGCCTTTACTATCAGGAATCATGAAAACTGGATCAGGGTAGTATAAAATGCATTCAAGGTAAGATAAAAGGGTGGGATAAAATTATGATAACACAAGTTTCCCCCAAGTCAGGGGTCTTATAGATAATGGTTCAAAGTTATTCATGCATATAACCTCTTAAGGTATATGATGTTCATAGGCTCTAAAAGTTCTTCACCATTAGGTTTAGCCAATTTATATGCTCTTGATCCATATTTTGTTATGACAATATATGGTCCTAACCAATTAGGCTAAAACTTGCCTTTCTTTTTGGGTTCAACATTCGTATTCTTCTTGTTCTCTTTTAAAACTAAGTCCCCAATCTCAAATTCTTGAGGGAGAATGCATTTATTTTAGCTTATCCACAATATATTCTAATAGGCTTGCAAGTTTTCTATGTTAGCTAAATGCTTACCATCAAGAAGCTCTAGTTCATACAATCATGAGGCTTTATAATCTTCATTATCTTCAATGTGTTCCAGTGATATCCATAATAATGGGATCTCAATCTCGACTAGGATGATAGCTTTAGTGACAAAAACAAGGGAGTATGGAGTAGCTCTATTTGGTGTGTGATGATTGGTTTTATACGCTTAAAGGGCAAGAAAGAGTTGCAAGTGCCAATTATGACCAACATCATTGATAATCTTCTTTAGGATGGCTATAATGGTTTTATTTGATGCCTTAACTTATACATTGCCTTGTGGGTTATAGGGAGTGGATTTATTGTGATTGATCTTGAATTTTTCACAAAGAGATTTCACATCATGGTTCACTAAGGATCCACCATTATTCGATATAATATGAGCTAGGATGCCATATCAATAGATGATATGGTAATGAATGAATTTGGTTATTTATTTCCTAGTGATATAAGTGAGAGGAATAGCCTCAATCCACTTGGTAAAATACTTGATTACAATCAAAATATGCATATGGCCATCTGAATATGTTGGGTTAATTTTCCCAATGAGATTGAGACCCCATGTTGAGAATGGCCATGGTGTTGCAATTGACTACAATGGTAAGGAAGGTGCATGTAACAAGTTGCTATGCTAATAACAAGGAACACACTTTTTTACATAATTACAAGCATCTTTCTCCATTTTGGGCCAATAATATCCTATTATGAGAAGTTTCTTTGCTAGGACTACACCATTGGTATGGACCCCACACATTCCTTCATGAACCTCCTTTAGTGCCAGCTTGGATTCTCCCAAAGATAAACAATGAAGAAGCATTTTGTCATAGCCTTTATGATAAAGCATGTTTCCAAGGAGGACATAACATGTTAAGTGATGAGATAATAGATTTTGTTGGTTGTTAGAAAGGTTGGCATGAAATACATGACTATGGAAATACTTATAAAAATATTGGTACCATGGTAGCTCAGGTGAGGGATTAGGATCAACAACAGTGCATATCCTCTCTAAATCTGATATAATATGTGTTGGTTGAAGAAGATTTTCAATCAAAAATTGATACTCTTTATCACTATCATGCATTTGAATCATGGAACCAATTATTACCATGGCATCAGTAGATGTATTGTTGACTCACAAAACTTGCTCATACTGCAAAGATTTAAAATGTGTTTTGAGTTTATCAACAATTTTCTTGTAAGAAAAAAGCTTATCATCCTTTGTTTGATACTAATCAGTTGTCTGATTTATGATTAGCTATGAATCTCCATAGACTTTTAAGGTTTGAATATCCCATTGTATATCAATATGGAGCCCTGTAACTAATGCCTCATATTTGGCTATATTATTTGTACACTAAAATTGTATATGGAATGCTTTGGGGATCAAATCCCCATGTGGTGTGATCAACAATATGCCAGCTCTAGACCCTTAAGATGTAAAGGATCCATCAAAATATAGCATCCACTATTCAGGTTCTTGTGATGCTTGTTCTATCATTATGATAGAATCATTTAGAAGGTCAAAGTTGAAAGGTTGAGTGGCCGTAATAGGAGCTTTTGCAAGTTGGTCAGCAAGAACTTATCCTTTGATTGCCTTTTAATTTTGTTACTAAATATTAAACTCATTGGGGAGAATAATACATTTATCCATGCATCTTTGAAGAGATAATTTAGATAAAAGGAACTTTAGAGGATCTACCTTGGTGATAATAATAGTTTTATTATTTAGCATATAATGTCACAATTTTTGAGTGGTGAACACCATAGCTAAAAATGCCTTCTCAATAAGCATAATAATTATGTTCATAGGATAAAAATGTGTGGCTTAAATAATAAATAGTGTGTTCCTTACATGATCATCATGTTGAGCCAAAATTTCCCCCAATGCATGTTCTGTGGCTAATATATAAATAAATAATGGCTTTCCTTATGTTGGAGGTTGTAAGATTGGTGGATTAGCCAAGTATGTTTTAAGCTTTGAAAATGTTATTTGAAAATATTCATCCCATTTAAATGTTACCCTTTTCTTTAAGAGATGGGTAAATGGGTGGCACTTATCTACCAATTGAGAAATGAACTTTTGTATAGACTAGATCTTTCCTTGTAGACCTTGCAACTATTTAAGATTATTTGGTGGAGGCATTTTCATAATAGCGTTAACCTTTACATGGTCGAATTCAATCCCTCATTATGATATAATGAACCCTAGTAATTTTCTTGATGTGACTTTAAATACACATTTTTAAGGATTCAAGTGAACTTTATATCTATGAAGCATCTCAAATATTCTTCATAAAATATTAGGGTGTCTAGCTCTTGTTCTTGATTTTGCTAGCATCTCATCAACATAGTCCTCGATAATGTCACACATCATGTCATGGAAAATGATAGTCATTGCATACTAATATGTGGCTCTATCATTCTTCAAACCAAATGGCATGACTTGGTAACAAAATGTCCCCCATAGAGTGGTGAACGTAGTCTTATGATAATCTTTAGGGGCTATCTTGATCTGATTGTGACTAAAAAATCCATTCATTAAGGTTATAATCTCTTACCCAATAGTTTATTCAATGATCATGTCAATTTTGAGTAGAGAAAAATCATTTTTGGGGCATGCTTTGTTGATATCATGAAAATCAGTATAAACATGTATGACTGGAGTCTTTTTACTTACTGGTACTATGTTAGAAACCCATTTAGAGTAGTCTAGTGGTTTGAAAAAATTATCTCCTAAAAACTTTTCCAACTCGGCCTTAACTAAAAGGGTGATGTGTGGATGCATCTTTCTCAACTTTTTTTTGATTGGTTTAGCACCAGGTTGATCAACAAGATGATATACAACTAAATCTGGGTCCAAACCTAGCATGTTTAAGTATGCCCATGCAAAGATGTCTATATAATCCTAAAGAATGGATATAATATGTTCACATTCTACTTCAGTAAGGAAAGCTCCAAGATAAACAATTTTTGGATCCTCATGGGTTCCTAAATTCGCTTCTATTGTGCTCTCCATAAAGAGTGTGGATCTGTCTTCTAGAATTATAGGCAATGTATGGTCATGATCATTTTCCTCTACTAAATCTTCTTGTTGTTCCTCCCAAAGATCTAGATAACATAAAGAATCAGAATATGCCTTCTCAAGTAAAGGCCAATTGGCAAAAACCTTTGGAAACTCAAGAGCAAGATGCTCAAATATTTGATGTTGTTTTGAAGAGATGCTTGTACTAGCTAAAGAAGTTGGGCTAGATGGGTTTTTTATGTCTTAAGGGGATGAACAAAATTTCCCATATGGGAGCACCTAAAATAATTTTTCACTCAAAGTCTTGTCTTTTTCTTTAATTTTTCCTTGATCAACAAGTGCCTCAAAGAGGTTTTCACCTAAAGATCTCAATGTTTATTCTTTATTATGACCAATAAAGTTTATCTGATCTCTAAAGTAGGCAAAATAATTTAATGAAAAATAAAAACCCTGCTTATGATCACTAATGAGGAGTGCTTCTCATAGGCCCATGTATTCTATAATTGATTCTTCATTTTGAAACTCATCGAGGTATATGACTGAATTTTACTGATCCCAATCTATGAGTTCAAGATGGCAAAGGCATATGTTAAAGTGAGGGTTTGTTTCATGATAGAAAGCACCAATGGTAAGGATATAATGTCTTGCTTCAGGAAGGGATGCACCACTAGAAAAATTTTTTGCTTTAGGATGGGAAGAACCAATAGGTGTTATGGTCAATATGGTATTTGAATCAAACAAATCTGAGTCAACAAGCTCATAAAAAAGACTATAATGAGATGTTGTGTGCACTGCTAGGAGTCTCATTATTGATCACTTTAGAAGAGTCACTATCAAATGTCATGAGGTCATCCTTTGGTGGTTTAAATTTGAGACCATGATTCCAATTGATAACTCCAGCTGATAAGGGTTCTAAAATTCTTTGCGCCTGTGTGCCAAGGCCTTTCCATGTATAGTCAAGATGATCCATTATCTTGTTAGGGATAGGATACTTTAGATTTTGAAAATAATTAGCAAGGCCTTTAGAACATAACCAATCTCCCTCAGTAAAATCCTCTCGATCTTTCTTTGGTGCAATTATAGGTACAAAATCCATAGGAGGTTTTGATTGTTTCTTCTTTAGTTTCCAAACCTGATTAGGTCTGTTAGGAGTCTAAGAATTTTTAGGCTTAGAAAATATTTTAGGGGATTTTGGTAATTTTACAATATGGAAGATGTATTTAAGATGGTACATGGAAATGCCTACATCTTTAATAATAACCTACTTAGCCAAAGCTACAGGAAATGGATCAACCAAAGTGGATGCTAGATCACTAGGGTCTATATAATTCAATGGAGATGGATGAGAAATGATAGCTTTGTTATTTTTTACAATGAATTTAGAACCTAGGCAATAGTTATAATTACAAAACTCTGCTTCAAGATGTTTATAGTACTGATATAACTATTGATCAATAGGAATAGTAACCTTGATCCCATCATGGGGAAACTTAAGGCATTGGTGAAGAGTAGATGTAATTGCCTATACTTGAAGAGTAGATTGTTATAAGGAAGCTCAATATCCATTATATGGAATAATATGTGATGAGAAATAGACCCAACCATTACTGGCAACTAAATTGTACCAGATGACTCCCTCTTGGAATTATTGTAAGCCTTGATTGTAATAGTTTTTGGCTAAATGTCCTTATCCATGTAGGCCAATCATCACACCAATTTAAGAGACATGATGTTCAAACCTGAACCATTATCTATAAGAACCATTATCTATGTGATCCATAATGATTATCTCAATGTATAGTGGGTTATTGTGGCTTGGGTCGAGGGTGGACATGTCCTTTTGATCAAATGTGATTTGCCAAAATGAACACAAGTGTCCAACTAGGTTTTGGAACTAATCAAGGTTTATATCATTAGGCACAATAAACTCTTGCAAAAGTTTGTTGAAGATGGTTTTATGGACATTAGATGTCCACAAGAGTTATAATATGGAAATTTGTGTATGTGTTTTATCTAATTGATCCATTAGACCATAAGGCCTTTGAATTATGGATTGAACTATTTTAGTTTTTGTTGGGACATTATTCATCTTTGGAACCATTGGCACAATGTTCTCATTGGGTTTTTTGGAAGAAGTGGGTGAAGGGCCCTGGATGGTAACTCACAGGCATCTAGTTGTGACTACACAACCGAGAGGTGGTAAGGATTTATTATAATTAGAAGAGGAAGGAAAAGGGCCTTGGATGGTGACTCATAGGTGACTAACTGTATTACTACAATTTTGGGTTAGTGAGGAGCCTTCAAAAGAAAGGTGTTGTTGTTCAGGATTAGTAACCTGGGTAAATGGAGTAGAAATATGATGATGTGAACCTAACATAGTATTAATAGGGGGAGAGGGTGTTGACCCTATAATGATGGGTCTCATGTTGTGAGGAACACAAGATTGACCATGTAGTTTTATAGTAACAGTGGTAATGTGGGTTGCAAAAATGCATCCCACAGTATTATTATAGTCGTAAGGTTTATTGTTATGAGCCACATTATTAGTATGGGAATTATGATCTCGATTATGCTCATTACAATTATGACCTTGTTGTTGGTTCTGATTTTACCTATGTCCTTGATTGTGACCATTTTGATTATTTCTTGGTGGTGGTGGATCATGTCAAGGAAAGGGGTCTTTATAGATTCCCATATCCTAATTTGTGTCCTGATTAGGGGCCAACTTAATTTATAGTTCACCACTTTTAATAAAGTCCTCAATAATATGTCATAATTGAATTCAATGATATGCATCATGATCAACAACATGATGAAATTTACACAATTTGTTATCTTTGTACCAATCAAGTTTTGGTTGATCTTGGGGAAATGGCCTTGACTATGGCCATACAATTAAATTAACTGCAATGAGATTTTGTAACATTATTTCAATCGATTATCCTAACTTACTAAAGACTCTAAAATTGTTATGAAATGTCCTTCATGGAGGTTATCTCGACAAAGTAGGTAGTTGATTTGGGGGAGTTAATTGTACATTTGAAGGAGGCATAGCCTGTACCATTTGTACATGTCTTGTTTCAGTCACCCCATTTCCAACCATGTTATTATTTTTTCTAAAGAATTTAAGCTTATCCTACATAACTATTTGAATCAGTGATTTAGCCAGATTAGATGCTTGACCTTGCACAAAAATATTAACAAGGACCTTAGCAATAAGATCCCTCTCAATATGTACTCATTTTTCAATAATTTCTTCAAATGAGTTAACATAAGCTAACCATAGATTATGCACAACTTTTGGATGCAAATTCTATGCAAAGATATCAACCAACTATTTGTCTGGTAAATTATGTTGAAAGCGGCCTACCTATACTCTCAACCTTTGTAGATATGCGATGAAAATTTCACCATCATGTTTCTTATATTTGCATAAGTCAAAAATGGTTAATTCATGTTCTATGTTGTATGAAAAATGGTTAACAAACTTTTTTTATAAGTCATTCCAATCCATAATTGATCCCTTAGGTAGTTTAAGTAGCCAATCAAGAGATTGTCCTGCTAAACTTCATGGAAATATTCATAGTAAGTACTCACTACTATAAGCAACCTTTTGACATAAGATTAAGAATGCTTGCATGTGTTCACATGGATCTCCTTTTCCTTTGTACTTGTCAAATTTGGGTGCCTCAAAATGAGGTGGAAATGGGTTTTGGGGAATAGATAAATCAAATGGATATGGGCATATCTCATCAAATTTATACTTTTTGACTCTATTATTGATCTTCAATCTTTGAAAAATTTCCTTCATAGAATTCCATTCTTGCATGTTTGGTGTATTGGTAGATTGAATAAGATGTTATTAGGGTGGAATGTGCCCCTGGTTTTGTTGTTGTTGGGGTGGAATGTGCCCCTAGTTTTGTTGTTATTTGGGTGGAATGTGCCCCTATTTTTGTTGTTGTTGGGGTGGAATGTGTCCCTAGTTTTGTGTGTATCTATAGGGAGTGTATAGCTTTTAACCCATGACTTGGTTATAATTTGTTCCATGAGTTGAGAATATAGGTCGTTGATTCTTGGATTGTAAAACATTCCCTAAATTTGGCTATTTCATACTTTGTTGATTTTGGAAATTTCTATGTTTATTTACCAATTTTTGTGTTGGTTGAAAAGAACTAGCCAAATTGTCCCGAGGGATTTCCTCAATTCAAACTGAATGTTTGGGTTTTTAATTTTGTAAAGTAACAAGAGGTTCTTGATGATTGAAAAATTTATGTTCTATGTCAAATGGAACACTTTGTAATGTCTCTTGTGACTTTAACTATTTATTTAGATCACCTTGATCCACTATGATAATGTCCTCATATAATATTTGTTGCATAATTTCAACCACATTTCCTTGTTCTTTTGAAGAATTATTATGAGTTGAAGTGGCAATTAGGGATTCAATTAAGTTTGTGACAAGTTGATCTACATATCATTGACATATTATCTTGATCTTAGCTAGAATATCTATATTTGTGGGTTTTGACTCTATTTGTATTTCTTTTCCTTTGTTAGATGAAGAAGGTGTGTCTATTTATGTAAAATCTTGCTCTTGTCATCATTATTCTCCTTCTCTAACTAAGGCATGCAATTTTTTTTTAGAAAATTTAGAAGGTAGTCTAGAACCTGATTATATCAATCTAAGAAGGGATTTATCTTGATCTTCTTTGGGTTGATATTCATTGTAATTATCTTCAGATCCTACTATTACAGGGATATCATAAAAAAAATTAGGATTATCTTGACCATCATAAAATTTCTCATCTTCATAACTAAGGCCATAAGAGGCCCCATTATGAGTGAACCTTTGAGTCATGTCTAAAAGAGCGGTTATGTGTGTTTGGCAAACTTTGGACCAATGCTTGGCAAACAAACAAAGTATGCTTTGGATCTCTCTTAAATAAATAACCAAGGTACCAATGAGAATATAAGGGAGGGTGGTTTGAAACCACACACAATTTAGAATATTTGGTTTATGAGCTTACTCAACCTTTGGTAAGGTTGAAATTGTATAGATCAGAAGAGAGTAAGGTAACTCAAATACCCAAGGTGAAAATTAGTACACCAAAGCCTAGATCTTTGTGATATGCCCATACTATAAAATCTAGCTTCAAATTTGACAAGTTGACCCTAGAATTTTAAAGGAAAGCTCTCCAGATTATGAAGAAGACAAAATGGACTAAGCAAATCAAGATGTAAAAACATATGTGAATCACTAAGTATAAAGCTAAGACCAAATATGCAACACAACATCACCACATGATTCTAGTAGGATAAAATATGTTCAAAGACTCAAAGCATTAGTGATACGCAAGATGACTTGAGTCCACCAAGATGATAATGTGATTTTGAGTCTTAATAAATGACCTTCAATCCAAATGGAAAATTGAACCCAAGTTAGAATAAGCTTAGTGCGCAAATGGCAAAACCAATTTGACACACCAACCCTTAGAACTTATAAAGGTTCAATTTTGAACGTGGATTATAAATGAAAGATTTAAACAAATTGGGTGAAAGATCTAGACTCAATTGGGTATCATGACTATGCCAAAGTGGGTGATATGACACAATTTTTTTATAACAATTCGAACAAGGAAAAGATGAATTTTCCAATTGGATAGTGTAACACCTCCCTTGCTCAATAAAATTGAGGACAATATGTTTTGGTTAAGTTCATTGGGTTAACAAGAAATTTTAGACACAAATCAAGACCAAGTAAGCTAATGACAAAAAACAAACATCTTAAGTCTAAACTGACAAGGTATGGCAAAGTAGGGTTGACTAAGCTATCAAGTTTCAAATGCCTCTAAGGGAATACATTGCACAATGACTTTCACATCAAATGATATAAAATACAAGCACAAAATTAGGAGAATGTGACATTAACTAGTTGTAAAAAGGTTTAGCCCTTTTACAACCACTACATCCTGCTATTCGCTTAGTGTAGTACGATGTCCAAATGTAGATACATCCCATATGAAACTCAAAAAGAGTAAGTGAAGTCAATATCAAGAGATGAAACCCTAGGTCAAATCTTCCCTAAAGAACTCATAGGAGGTAATGACATCCCCCTCGTAAGCTAAGTTTACTTAAAAATAAAGAAAGCATGAAAGTAGAAATACTTTAGGGTCATTTTCAAGGTCACCCAAACTTTGACAAGTTTTTGGGGAGTGTTATAGAAGACTTTCTTTCTAAGCCTTGGACTAGGCTAATATGAATGGCACTTTTGATGCCAAGGGTTCCCTAAAGAGGACAAATAGAAGATCATACACGCAACATCCCTCTTTTTGCCAAACATGATTTAATCTAAACAACTAAGTAAATACAAAAAACTTTGAAAAGGTGAGTTCATTTTTAAGCCCAAATGAAAAATGAGGTGGTGTTCATTTCATCCCTTGGTCTTAGTTGCAAACTTTGAAAAAAATCACTATAAACATCTAAATTCTTTTGTTAAACACTAAAACAAGGTTTTTAATTGATTTTTAAGCATGCAAAAGGTGGCATAAAACATGTTTTTAGCAAATGTCAAGCTTGGTCCTACAACAAAAATGTTAGCTTGTCCTTTAGCCTTGAAGCTATTTTGGGTTTGAAACAATGAACTTTAGAAAAAGAGCTCTCAAGTCTATGTTGTAAGAAAAACACATTGACTAATGTCAATTTATATACAACTGATGATGGTTATTTTTGCTAACCGATGTCGGTTATCTACTAAATATTAGCTATACCAATGTGACCATTGACAGGTATCTAACTAATGTCTATTTTACTAATCGATGTCGGTTAAGCTATCTAACTAATGTTAGTTTTACTAGTCAATGTTGGTTACTATGTAAATCCATGACAAACAAAAATGGAAAAATAAAGTTATAAAATCAATTTGCAAGAGTTTTAAGGGTCCAAATGAATATTTTAAAGATGTAAAATTATTTTTTTCATGTGTGGGATGTGTCTTGTCAAACTAGGCATGGCAAGATGTAGAGAGGATTACAAAGTAAGTTAGTTAAGCATTAGTCCATAAATAATGAAAAATGCATAAAGAGCTAACTAACTAAGCCTATCTATTCATATGGGAATTACAAAGGATAAAAAGAAACAAAATGAAAGAAAAAAACATTATATTACCTTCCCAAATGGATTCACCATACCTATGTGGCTCAAAAGCATGTTCTCCCTTGAACAAGCATCCTTGTCTTTGTCAACAAAGGTAGCAAACTCTTCTAATGTCTCAAGAACACTTCAGAAAACCTAGGTTCATGATTCCAAATCACTAAACTAGCAATATAAATGAAGCTTGTAAATAAAATAAATTATCAAATGCAAAATATTTTGGAGACAATTTAACATTATAACTTTGAAATGTTCAAGCTTTTTTATTCATGTCTATGGCCTCTCTATTTATATATTTTTTAGATTGGTCAGGATCAACCATGACTATCCATCTCAAGATTGAGATGTGTGGCCATGGATAATCCTAATATTTGTAATTAAATCTATAATTATATTCATCATGACCTTGGAAGAAGGGGCATTGAAGAGGTATGGGAGGCATTAACTAGGCATGGGTGACCCATAATCCTAATATTTGTGGCATTTATGGCCTAGGGATGTCTTTCTAAGAAATGAGGTCACCTAATGATGTAGTTAATAGGAATCAATTTTCAAAAATAAATATTCAACAACTCTCATGGAAAATCCACTTAAGCTCTTGATTTGGATTAATTAGCCTTAAACAAGGTTAATCAACATTTATGCAATTATTTGAAAATTGGCCCTTAATTAATCAAAATGGTCAAAAAATCATATTACTAAGTTTTAATTTGACTTGAGAATAATTAGAAGTTGAGGTTAGATGCAATAGAACTGTATTTCCATTTAAGATGTTTCCAACACAAAATAACAAAGGTACGTGGCGTGTACCAATTAATTTAAGAGAAAAGAGTGATCCA
Organism: Torreya grandis; assembly: GCA_037957365.1. NCBI lineage: Eukaryota > Viridiplantae > Streptophyta > Pinopsida > Cupressales > Taxaceae > Torreya > Torreya grandis. The sequence continues at coordinate 704,819 of JARHVA010001457.1, forward strand.
GAGCACAAAAGGCAAAATAATCATTTTGAATTGAAATGAATTGATCAAAGTTAGCTAGCTCATAAATTGCATTACCTCATTTAGGGATACATTGACTTAAATTGGCACTTGTAAATGACAAGTTTGAACCATTTAGCACATTTTATGGATTTTGACCTAAAATGTGCATTTGAGTGCAATTGGATTAAGATTGACAATTTCAACACAAATGGTGTTAGGAATTAGATGTCTAAAAATACCATAACCCAAACTCCATAGTCCCTTTGAGATACTTGAGTATCCTTTTGACTTCTTGCAGATGATTTTCCTTTAGATATGCTTGAAACCTTCCCAAAAGACCTACTACTTGCATGATGTTAGGGCTAGAGGTAGTGGTGTTTATTAAACTTCCAATAATTGACATATATGATGTCTAATTGACCTTTGGAGACTCATATTCCTTTTTTAACTTACATCATGTGATCATAGGTGTACAAACTACCTTTCAAACCTCTATCTCAAACTTCTTCAACATCTCTCTTATGTAGTTGGCATATGAAATGAGTATACCTTTTTTATATTGAATGATTTGCAACCCAAGAAATAATGATATTTCTCCTAGAATGGACGTCTCAAACTCTTTCTCCATGACCTCTAAAAATTCCTTAGTCATATTCTCATTATTTCTACCGAAGATTATGTCATCCACATATACAACTACTATCAATTGATGGCCATCTTATTTTTTATGTATAGATTATTATATGCAACTCCTTTTTTAAATCCTTGATCTAATAGATACCTAGCCAACCTAGCATACCAATCTCTAGGAGCTTTATTTAGACCATAAAGAGTCTTTTTCAATCTACAAACATAGTCCTTATTTCCTAATAGTGAAAACCCCTTAGGTTGATCTATGCACACCTCTTCTTTGAAGTTTCCATTTAAAAAGTTAGATTTGACATCCATCTGGTACACCTTGAACCCTTTGAATCATATTTATTCTAGAAATAATCTAATTCCCTCTAATCTTGCCACTAGTGTAAAGGTTTCCTAAAATTTTACCCCTTAAACTTATACATATCACTTGCATACCAATCTAGCCTTGTTCCTAGTGATATGTCCATCTTTATTCAAATTGTTTCTAAACACCCATTTTATGCCATTGAAATTCTTGTCTTTAGGCCTAGGAATAAGTTCCCAAACCTCATTATTATATATTTGGTCTAACTCTTCATTCATATCACCTATCTAAAACTTATCTTTGATTTATTCTATAAGGTTTTTAGGTTCAATCTTAGACAATGAAGCAACATTTTCTATGTTTAGGTCACTTACCAGTCTTCTCTTTATTTTCATACTTGCATCCTTGTTGCCAATGATTTATGATTCAAGATTATCTCTTTGAATCTATCTTGAGGGGCCTTTTGTGTCTTATCTTTCCTCAACTTCTTCTTCTTCCTCATCAAATTCTATTATTTCCTCTTCATTTTTGAAGTCTAGATTATCTGATGTATCCTTTGATTGAGTGTGATTTCTTTATTTCATCAATCTTCACATTGGTGTTTTCCACTATCTTATACAAGCTCTTGTTATAACATTTATAGTTTGAGATCACTGATGAGTATCCCAAGAACATACCTTCATCAGACCTAGAATCAAACTTACATAATCTTTCTTCATCTCTTTCGATGAAACATTTTCTCCCAAACACTCTAAAGTGTTCTACATTAGCAAGTCTACCTTTCCATGGTTCATAAGTAATTTTTTTGTCACTCATCCTTATCTATCCTCTATTCAAGATATAGACTAAAGTACTCACTACCTCTCTGCAATATCCATTAAATAATCTAGACCATAATTCTTTCCATCTCTTGAACTATTATATTCTTTTTTTCCACTACCCCATTTTACTAGGGTGTCCTAGCTACTTATAAATATTTACTTATCCCATTGAAATCACATAATTTATCAAACTCATTAGGACAAAAATCTCCTCCTCTATCAGATCTTAGGCATTTGGTCTTCCCATTCTTTTCATTCTCAATAAGAGCCTTGAATGCCTTAAACTTATCAAGAGTTTCTGAGTTTTCTTTCAATAATGCTACCCAAGTTATTCTTGTGTATTCATCTATGAGTAACATGAAGTAGTTATATCCTTGAATGATTTCAATTATTGTAAGCACACATAGATCAGTGTCTATTAAATCTAATGATCTTGTAGTAGACTACTTCTTATACTTGAACCTTCTTCTAATCTGCTTACCATGTTGACATGCCTTGCAAAGTGCATTTATTAGTTTGGTGATCTTAGGCATGTTCTTCATAGATATTTTGGTGCTTATCTTAACTATATTGTCAAAGTTTAAGTGACCCAATTTTATATTCCATAGCCAACATTCATCCATATTTCTCATAAATCATCTTTCCTTCTTGATCTCATTCAAGACATATAGATTATTCTCAATTTTCTTGGCATTGGCAATTAGTCTTCTTAATTTGGCTATCCTTATATCACATCCTCTATCATGAAATGTTAGTGTGTGTCCTTAGTTGTACATTTGACTTATACTAAGTAGGTTATGTTTCAAACCTTCCACATAAAACACATTTTTTGTCTTTGTCTTTCCATTGTCCAAACTCAAGATACCCTTGCCAATTATATTGGTAGTTATGCTATCTCCAAATCTCACTATTCCTAGAACATTATTATTCAATGAGATGAAATTGATTTTGTCTCATATAATGTGTCTTGAGAAAACACTATCTATATACCATTTCATGCCTTCATTTTTAATGTGAAAGGCAATCTAAGCTAGCATATATTCTTATTTAGTCTTATGTTCCTCCTTAACAAATAATCCATCTTGAATCTTAGGCTCAATATGATTAGTCCTAAATTTATTTGGCTTCCAAACCAATGTTTGATCCTTCTGATGTACTTTAGAAACTCCATATTGTGAATTAGGAATTTGATGATGAAGGAGAGATTAGTATTGTGTTAGTAGATAAATCAAATCAAAAGCACACTAAACTAACACCTTCATGCCTAGTTACTAGGGTGAGCTTAATAATTAAAAAAAATGAAAAACACAACTAAAAGTTAAGAAAAAACAAAAATCCTTCACCTTCCTTGGATGCTCCAAATGCTTTGTTGTAGTGTCTTACTTGGTTTGTGCTCATGAAGTCTGCATCAATGAAAGCTTGACTACCTTCATCTCTCCTTAGCACCTTTCTTGGTTTTGAATTCAATATTTTAGAATCATAAATTTAGAATGTGAGAGATCTTTGGAATCAATTTGGCATGGTAACATTACACAAGTTAAGCTTAAAATTCATGTGGAAAAGGCCTCTTTTTATACATTTTGAAAAATGGCTAGAATCAACCTAAACCATCCATCTCAAGATTGAGATGTGTGGCTAAGGTTTAATCTAATTATGTAATTAAAAATACATAAATATTTGGGATAGAGGGGAATTTAAGAGGCATGGGAGGGGTTTACCTTGATTATTTATGTGTTTATGGCCTAGGGATGTCTTCCCAAGAAATGATGTCACATGATGATGTAGATATTAAATATTCATTTCTAAAAATAAGTATTCAACAAGTTTTCATGGAAATATTAATTAGGCCCTAATTTGGTTTAATTAACTCTTAAGCAGGATTAAGTACTTTGTGCACAAATTACTCAAATTGATTAAAATGCCTTGTTATTGGTCTAAAATTTGTTTGGATTAGAATTATAATGTGATGTCAGATGTGTTAGATCCATTTTCCCATTTAGGATGTTGCTAACAATAAATAACAAAGGCATGCATATTGTGAAAGAGATTTGATAGAAAAGAACAATCTAGAGTGCCTAGGTGTAAAATTAACATTTTAACTCGAAATGATTTGATCAAAGTTAGTTGGTCCATAAATTACATTGTCTCATTTAGTGATATCATAGCCAAAATCAACACTTGAACATATCAATTTTAACTCATTTAATGTGTTTTAGTGTTTTTAGGCTAAATTGTGCATTTTGGTAGAAATTGGTCAAATCCTTGGTTAGAGGTTATCAATTTTCAGATTTAAGTGTCTATAGTTTGCCCCTATTTGGGAAGATGTTGCAAATTGTAGGCAAAATAATGTATTCTCAAATAATGAGAAAATACCTATATGCCAAAAAGAAGATGATAGTTGAAGAACAAAGATCCCAATGGTGTTTGGGAAGCCTATAATGATTCCCCCTCGAGGGAGTGCCCATCATATTTATTGATGGACGGTCCCTAGAAAAGAAACAAGAAGAAAGGTAGAATGAACCCATGGTTGAGATTAATCCAAATGAGAAAATACTTGTATGCATTGATGTAAAAAGGATACTGATTTGTCCAAAGTGGTTATAATCAGGAATAAAAGTCAAAATAATGATTTTCCTATAGGTAGTTATAATCATTAAGAAGGCTTGGATTGGCTAAATATGATTCTGCCCTAGTTAGGGTTGATTAGAAAGCATAACTCAAGGATATAACCTGGAATATAAATTAAAGATGAGTGGGTAAAAAGTGATGAAATAGATGAATATAAAAATAAGATTGATTATTGTGAATGATTCAATTATACCTACCAATGAGGAGATGCTCATCTTGATTAGAAATGATACAACTAGAATGATTAATGGGTTAATTTGATCAAATGATGGGATGGGAGGATTTGCCAAGGTGATAAGGAGAAAATTTTATTGCTCCATTAATTGTAGACCTTCTTAAAGTTGATTTTTGTTGTAGCATGTGATAGTAGGATTCATGATACAACACCATAAGGACTTGGCCAAAATATGTGTAAGAATTAACTCCCAATCCAATAAACTCTTGAAAATAATGCACCAATGATAAAAAATATGATGACAATGTTGATGTATGAATATGGATAGACTCGAGAATAATATGTGCAAGGAATCACCTTATGAACACATATAGACTGAGTCAAGGTAGCAATGCTAAAAGAAAACAAATAGGTAAGAGAACAAAAAAATAAACAAACAAACAAAAATCCTGAAAATAAAAGCAAAAGAAAGCATCCTAACAATGATCATGCCCCAGTAAGGTGAATCAAGGATAACTGACTAGGCTTAGATAGGACAATTGTTTTTTTTTTTTTTTTGAATTTTTTAAATATATGAATGTTTTAGGATTTTTAAGGTATCTTAACTCTTTAGATAATGACAAGATACCTACTCACAAAATGATGAGAGTGTTTGGCTTAGGTTGCTCATAAAATGATGTGTGTATGGAAAGGGGGATTGAAGTGGCCTCAACATGAATTGAACATGACCTACATAGTCCTAAAATAACCTCAAGTCATAGTAATTCCATCCACACAAAAGGTGGGGAAAAACCAACTAGGTCCCAACAAGTTCTCAAATCTAGTAAATGGTCAGTCAAATGAAAACAATAATGGCAAGGTGATGCAATAATGCATGATAAATAAGTGTTTCCCCTAGTTTACCTATAGGCATTTATAACTAGGATACAATGGAATAGATCAATGATACTAATTTACCCATAGGTGGTTATAATTAGCAGCAAGATTAGTGAGACACTGATTTGCCCATAAGTGGTTATAATCAGGCTTACACAAATAAACTTGATATAAGATAGAAGATGAAAGATATCTTGACAGATCAACTATCACACTAATTTCATAGACTGTCATTATAAACACATGTTTTATTGATTGCTGAAACTTGATCCGAATTGTGATCTAAGAATTTGACTCAAGAGAGGATGTTTAGTATGGTGTTAGTTCCAAAATGAAAAAAACATGAAAGAAACACTATAACTAGCATAACATCTCCAGGCCTAAACACTAGGGAGAGCTTAGTTAACAAACATGAATAAAATACACAACTAAAATGTAAAAGAAACCTCTTTTACCTTCTTTGGATGATCTAAAATACTTTTTGTAGTGGATTTTTAGGCTTGTGCTCATGAAGTCCTTGACAATGGAAGCTTGGCTACCTCCACCTCTCCTTGGCACCTTTGGCTTGTGGCTTATCTTGGAATCAGTTTGGCATGGTAACACTAATTTCAATGGCTTCTTGAAGATATTTTTTCATTATAACTTTTCACAAATTAATCTTGGAAATGATGTTCATAGCCTCTCTATTTATAGATTTTTGACAATGTCTAGAATCAACTTGAACCATCCATCCTGAGATTGAGATGTGTGGTTAAGGATTAATTCAATTTTTTGGATTTAAGTTTATAATTATCCTCATCATGACATTAGAACAAGGTGAAATTAATATGCATGGAGGGCATCATGAAAGGCATTGATGAGGCATGGAGGGTATGAGTCCTGATATTTGTGGCATTTATGGCCTAGGAATGTCTTCCCAAGAAATGAGGTCACCTGTTGATGAAAATATTCTATATTCATTTCTAGAATAAACTATTCAACAAGTTTCCATGGAATTCTTAATTAGGCCTTGATTTGGATTAATTAGCTCTTAAGCATGTTTAAGTACTTTATGCACAAATTACTCAAATTGATCAGAATGTCTTGTTATTAGTCTAAAATTTGATTGGATTAGAATTGGAAGGGGATGTTAGAAGCATTAGATCCATTATCCAATTTAGGATGTTACCAATAACAAATAAAAAATACTCTTGTGCAAGAGATTTGATAGGAAAGAGCAATTCAGAGTACCTAGGTGTAAAATTGGCATTTTGACTCGAAATGAATTGATCAAAGTTAGCTGATCCATAAATTACATTACCCCATTTAGGGATACCCTATCCAAAATCAGCATTTGAATATTTTATTTTCACATAATTTATCATGTTTTAATATTTTTAGGCCTAAATTATGCATTTTGGGTTAAGATTGGCTAAAAGCCTAATTAGAGGTTATTAGTGGCCAAATTTAGGTGTCTATAGTTTGCCCCTATTTGGAAATGTGTTTCAAGATATAAGCACAATAAAAAATTCTCAAATAATGAAAAGGTCCTATATACCTACAACTATAATGATGATAAACTAACTATATGATTCCCCTTCAAGGGAATAGTTGGCACAAGGTCGGCAAATGGTCCCTCAAAAAGAAAGAAGCGAAAGGAGGAGACTAAAGAAAGAAAAGATGATGGGGTGAAAACACAATGATACTAAAAAAGTAATCAAAATCATTGAGAATGCAAGTAGGACAATGCATAATGATTTTCCCAAAGGTAGTTATAAACATTGTACCCTGATAGTGGCAACATGATATGATAACACAATGATTTGCCCAAAGGTGGTTATAATCATTGAGAAGATGGAGCTACCCCAATTAGGACAAACAAACAAGATAATAATGTGCCCTTGTATGGGTAGAAAAATGCAAGTGGTGATAACATAATGTTTTTCCCAAAGGTGGTTATAATCATTGAGAAATGTAGGTGGGATGGTGTACAATAATTTACCCATAGGCAGTTATAATCATTGGACCCTGATTATGGAAGACATGATAAACTTGGATGAGGATGATGATAACTTAACATAGAGGGCAATGATGAATTGGAACAACCTACTAATAAGGAGATGCATGTCTGAACTAATAAAGATTGAAATTCTTTCATGGTTAATTACTCTATTTGGGATATGATTGGGAGTGAATCAAGATGTTAGTGATAAAAAGATGCTACCATTACTGAATAGACTTCTTGAAGATAAGATTTTTTGTATCATATGTTGGTAGGCATCATGGTATAACATCATGAGGACTTGGCTAAAATATGCATGAGGATTGACTCTCCTATTACAATACTCAATAGAAAATAATGCACCAATGATAGAAACCATAATGACAATGTAAACATATGAATATGGATAGATTCAAGTATAAGTGTGGGCAAGGAATCACCCAATGAAAACATATAAACTAAATTAAGGCAATAGTGTTGAAGGCAAACAAATAGACACACAAACAAAATAATAAATAAACACTCAAAAGAAACCATACAAATAGTGCCCCTAAAAAATAAGTGATATCCTTAACAAATAAAAAATTGAAGGAAATAGAAGGAAAGGTAGGGGGTGGTCGAGATATCTCCATATGCACTAGGTAAGTGAATGCTACCTACATAGTTCCATGGATGTAATATCCAATAAAAAAACTTTAGGCCAAATGTAGTTCTCCCAAGGAATGGGAAGAATGTGATAACTGAGGAAAATAAATATAATGGATGTGAGAGAAGAAGAGGAATGGTCTTGCAAAATGGCAAGTGCATGAGAGAAAAAGGCCAAAAAGGATGGGGAAACTAAATGACAAGTGATTTGCTTGTAACTTAGTAAGGGTTCCCAGAATCCTTAAGGCAAAGAAGTGATTAATGTTTTTATTATTTTATAATAAATTTTCAAATGTTTTTGGAATTTTTTTAGAGTGTCTCAACTCAATCAAGAATGATGAGACACTAAATAGTTTAAGCTCATAAAATGGTGAGAGCGTTTAAACTAAGGATGCTCACAAAATGGTGGGAATGTGTCTTAGGTTACTCATAAAATGGTGAGAGTATGACTTAGGGTGATTGAGCTAACCTCAATAAGTATCAAGTGCTACCTACACAGTTCTAGAGTAGGATGTCAAGCCACTGTAGTTCCACCCTTACGATGGAAGAATTCAACTAGTGTAGTAGGCAATCCAAACAAAATAGGCATAGTTGGTGAAAAGGCATAAGTACAATATAGGAAGTGGCAAATTGGTACATCAAGGCTTAATGTTTCCCCTAGTTTGTCCATAGATGGTTATAACTAGGACATAATGGCATAGATCAAAGGTACTAATTTTCCCAAACATAGCTATAATTAGTTGCAAGATCATTGGTAAGAAAGGAATAACAAATGAAGGATGCGACTACTGTAACTTTTGTCACACTATCCCAAAATATGATCTCTATTTGAAGTACTTAAAACAACTAATGAAACCAATCAAATACCTTAATGTTTAAAATGCATAATGAAGGGCTAAAACCAAGGTCAAATAGGCTAGGATTTAGAACACACAAGGCTGATAGGTCAGAAGTAGAAAGTGGATACGGTGAAGAGGATAGATAATGATGGTGTTTATACAAAGATAAATAGTAATAAAATGGCATAACTAAAATGGTCCTTACAAACAATATACCTTAGCATTAAAGCATAGTACCACTTGAGATGAATAATATTCATCAGCTTAGGAAGTTCATCTTTATTTAATGTGGCAAGCCTATATTTTCTTTATCCATAATCTATTGTAATGATGAAATGCCCTATCTAGTTTGGTTTAAATTTCCCTTTATGCTTCTTCTCAACCATGTTATTCTTTTAGTTTTATTTAAGAACAAGATCACCAAGTTCAAATGTTTGATACTTAGCATGCTAATTATAATGGCCTTTGAGTTGGTTCTAATATGCTTGAAGATTGTTGAGCATGGTTGTGCATTTCTCATCAATTAGGTCTAGCTCTTGCAGGTGAGCTACTTAATAGTCATTATCATCTAGGACATGCTTAAAAGAGATGCATAGTGAAGGACATTTGACGTCAATAGTAAGGATGGACTCAATACCATAAATAAGTGAGTATGGAGTGGCTCTTATGTGGGTATGATTATTGGTATAGTATGCCCAAAGGGCAAGGAATATCTACAAGTGCTAATCATGATCGACATCATTGATAATCTTTTTGAGAATATTGACAATGGTTTTATTGGATGCCTCAGATTGGCCATTAGCTTGAGGGTAATATGATATAAAAAAATGTTTTATGATATTATATTTAATACATAGCTGAACTACATACTTGTTCTTGAATGATCCTCTATTATTAGATATAATGTTAGAGGGGATACCGTAGAAGTAAATGAGATGGTTGAAGATTAATTTGGAAATTTGTTTTTGAATCACATAAGTGAGGGGTATAGATTCAACCCACTTAGTGAAATATTTGATGGTGGTAAGGATATGTTTATAACCATCAAATGAAGTCGAGTTAATTTCCTAATGAGGTCAAGTCCCCATGTATAAAATGGCCATGGTATCGAAATCGATTTCAAAGGTTTTTTTAGGGCATAAATTATATTATCATGTCATTGAAAATTGTCATACTTTTTTACATATGCAGTGGCATCTACGTCTATTATGAAACAATAATAACTACTACACAAGAGATTTTTAGATAAGACTACCCTGCTAGAATGAGTGCCACATACTCCTTTATGAAGTTCTCTTAATGCTAGTGTAGACTCTACCAAAGTTAAACAAGCAAGTAGAGTTTCATCAAAATTATGATGGTAAAGGGTGGATCTAAGTAGAGTATAATGAGTGGAATGATGAATGAAGGATTTGGTTATTTTTTGAGATAGGATAGGTGGTATAACTTAGGCATGAAGGTAGTTGTAAAACTCTGAGTACCAGATAAAATTAGGACCAACAATATCACAAATCATGGTAATGGTTGAAGGTTCATGAGTTGGTGCTAAAAAATTCTTGATGAAGAACTGATACTCTCTAGCTTTATCTATTTGTCAAATTAGAGAGACAATATTAGTCATGACATATGCAGTTCTATTAATAGCCCTTGTGATGTGCTCAAATTGAATTTTGGTAATTTGTTGTTTAAGAGTGTCGACCATGGCTTTATATGGAACCAACTTGTCATCTCTGGTCTGAAAATAATATGTGACCTGATTGATGATTAATTGAGAATCACCATAAACTTGGAGATGAGATATATTCCAATGCATTGCTTGTTGAAGTCCTGCAATAAGTGATTCATACTTAGCTATTTTGTTTGTACAAGGAAAGTTGATTCTAAATGATTTAGGGATTAGATCCCATTATAGTGTAATAAATAATAGGCTTGCCCCTGATCTATGTGCAATAAATGAACCATCAAAATATAGCTTCTAGGGCTACTCATTAAGGGGTGTGTCAATGATGATCATGATGGATTCATCAGGAAATTGAAATGTGAGTGGCTATGTGTCTATGAGAGGTGCTTCAATAAGTTGATCTGTAAGAATTTGTCCCTTGATTGCCTTCTAATTGACATAATCTATGTCAAACTCACTGAGAATCATGATCTATTTATCCATTCTACCTTATAAATTTGTTTTAAATAGTAGATACTTGAGCGGATATACCTTTGAAATGACCATGGTCTTATTATTTAACATGTAATAGCATAGTTTCTAAGCTATGAAAACCATGGCCAAATAAGCTTTTTCAATAAGTGCATAGTTATGTTCATATGTAACCAAAAAATGACTTAGGTATTATATAGAATGATCTTTTCCATTGTCATCATGTTGATCCAAGATTTCCCTTAGAACATGGTCGATAGATAATAGGTATAACAACAATGACTTTCCTGGCATATGAGGTAATAAAATAGGTAGATTAACAAGATAGTATTTGAGTTGTTAAAAAGTTGTTTGACAGTGATCATCCCAGTGAAATGTAACTCACTTCTTCAAAAGGTGTGTAAATGGATGGCACTTGTCTGTTAATTGAGAAATGAAGTGTTAGATTAACTAGATCATCCCCTAAAAACTATGGAGTTACTTCAAATTTGTTAGTGGCAGCATCTTGGTAATAGCATGGAATTTAGTCGGATCAACTTTAATACCTCTATGAGATATGATGAAGCCAATTAATTTACCTGAAGTTACACCAAACACACATTTCTTTGGATTGATTCTGACTTTGTACTCTTATAATCTTTCAAATATCTTATGTAACACTACTAGATGGTTAGCCCTGGTTTTGGATTTTCCTAATAGGTCATCTACATAGTCTTCAACAATATCGTGCATCATATCATGGAATATGATAGTCATGGCCCTTTGATATGTAGCTCCATCATTCTTAAGGTGAAACGGCATTACCTGATAACAAAATGTTCCTCATGGAGTGGTGAATATTGTTTTATGTTGGTCTTCTAGTGTTATTTTGATCTAGTTGTATCTTGAAAAGCCATTCATGAGTGAAAGCATTTCATAACTTACCATAGAGTCAATAATCATGTCGATATTAGGTAATGTAAAATCATCTTTAAGACAAGCTTTATTGATGTCTCAAAAATTAGTAAAAATTCAGATCCCTTAAGGCTTTTTACTAATAGGTACCACATTAGAGATCCATTTTGAGTAGTCAATGGATCAGATACATCCTACTTCTAAGAGTTTTTCCAAATATTTCTTTATCAATACAAAAATTTGAGGATGCATCTTACACATTTTTTTTTACTAGTTTGGCATCAAGATTAACCACAAGGTGGTGTATAACCAAGGCAAGGTCTAAACCTGGCATGTCAGAATAGGCCCATGTAAAGATATCTATAATTTCACTCAATAGAGCTATAAAGATGTCATGTTCCTCCTCAGTGAAAGATGTTCCTAATTTATCTATTTTAGGTTTGATGGAGTCTTGATATCTACCTATATTGTATCTTTGACTAGAAGGGTCAAACCATCTTCTAGGATAGTAGGCAATGAATTAAACTATTGGATGATGTCAGGGTCATCCATTAGGACTTGTTATTCAACATCTCCTATGTATGATGAATTTGAGTCCCCTATTGGGAGATCTCGACATGTGACAACAATAGTTATAAATTCTTGAAGAATTTGATCAAATACTTATTTTTGCTCAAAGATGAACTTGGATCCACATGCAAGTTCATTGTTGGTGGTCTCTTGGTCTAAATCTAAAAAAGAATGAACACCCACATCTAATGGTACTTAAAATAGTTTTTCACTACTAGAATGGCCTTTATCTTTACTTTTTCCCTAATCAAAAAGCACCTTAAAGAGGTTTTCACTTTGGGACCTCAATGTTTTACTTATTTATTTTTAGCTAAGGGTGTTCACTCGCTCTCCAAAATAGGATGTAGGATCCAATGTGATTGAGAATCCTGATTTATTATCTCCCAATGGAATGTTGTCTCTAAGGCCTAACATGTCACAAAATACCTCATCATTCTAAAACTAATCAATTGGAAGACTAGATTATTGTTGGTCCCAATAAATCAGTTGGGGATAATATAATGGTAAAGGGTTGTGATGAATGGCCAGGGTAAGGGTACAAAAGGCATAGTTATCAAATAGGTTGGTTTTAGCTAGGTCAACAAAGGTGAGGCTATAATCAGACTCTACTTTGTTGTCGACATCATCATCACTAGTCACTAGTGATGGAGTTTGAATAGGATATGTGGGGTCACCCCTAGGTGGTTTAAATCCAAGTCCATAAGGTCTTTCATACTTAATCATATAAATTGGATAATGGTTCCTTAATGATTTCTTCTGAGGCCTCTTCCTTCATAATTATGACACTCCATGATCCTATTGGGAATATGATAATTTATATTTTTATAAAAATCATCTTGATTGTCATTGTATAACCATGATTCATTCCCTTAAAGAGGGTTAGGTTTTAGGCTAGATGCTAGTACAAATGTGATATGTCCCTTATATTTATTCTTTTGTTGTCATTGCATATGTGGGGTGACTTTATGTCACCCAAAGGTTTTTAGATTTTGAATAAGATTGGCAATATGAAATGTATCATGGGTCACATGCTCTCTTGATCCATTATTTGAAATGGTAAAATGATTAAAAGCTTCAAGAGGTGGCATGTGGGAAAGGGAATCTAATGTATTAGGTTCTATGAAATTATATGGTGAAGGATCAATAAGTATAGCCTTTCCTTTATCCTACTTGGATCTTGGATTCATGTCGTATTGATAATTATAGCTTTGAAATTTGGCCTCAAGATGCTTGTAGTGTTCATATGGGTGTAAATCTCCTAGAATATTCACTTCCATCCCTGAGTGGGAAAACTTAATACATTGGTGCATAATTGATGGTATTACATGAATCTCATGTAACCAAGGCCTACCTAGAACCATAATGTATGATAACTCAAAATCAAGAACATGGCAAAGTGTAGCATGGGTCAAAGGCCCAATGATAACTAGCAAACTAATGGTTCCTTGTGATTCTCTTTCCTGATTATCATAGGCTTTGATGGTTATTGCTTCTGGCTGAGAATCTACCATTATATACCCAAGAAGCTTGATGAGCTTTAGACACACTATGTTGAGGCCTAATCCATTGTCTATAAGGACACATTTCACTTTATGGAACTTTATATAAACTTCTATGTATAATAGATTATTATGGAGTGGGCCAAGGGAAGACATATCACTTTGGTTGAATGTGATTTGTTGGGTGGGAGTTAGGTGTCCAACCAAAGCTTGAAATTTATTAGGGGATGTGCCACTATAAATAGTGAATTGGGTCAAAAACTCATTCAAGATGTTCTTTTAGATTATTGACATTTTAAAAAAATCTAAAATATAAATTTATACTTGTGTCTTCTGTAATTGTTCTACAATATCAAACTTCTTATCTTGGTCAAAAATGAATGGTTTATTTTAAGGCTTAACAGTTGGTTAGATGACAGGCAAAGGGGTAGATGGTTGTGGGCTTGGGATAGTAATCTTTCACCTTCAAGTTGTGATTGCAAAATTAGGATTAAATATTAGACCATTATGGCTAACAAATATTGGGAATGATGTGAAACTAGATAGGATAAGTCTCGATTACCAGTGTAATCGTATTTGGTCATGTGGTAAGGATGAGTTGTCGATATAAGATCCAAAAGGGGAAGTCCTAATTTTTTGGTTTGCCTATATGCACTCCCAAGTTAAAGAAATATTATCCATGAAATTTGGTTGAATGTTGCTATTTAGTAATAATCTAGGATAATTAGTGCTTGGTCTAAGATTAATGGAGATGGTATTAATGCTACCCCCTACAATATGACCTACAACCTTATTGTAGTCATGTGTAACTGTATGGTAGGTTTGTTGGTTTTTACCATTATAACCTTGGTTTTTTCCATTATTTTGTCATTTTGGGTTTCATTATTGATTTTGTTGGTTTGACCTTTGATTTTGATAATATTGATTTTGCTACTACATTAGCCATTGTTATTGTTATTGCTGATTATTTTGTTGCTACTAATTATTATGTCAGGGAAAGGGCTTTTGATAAATCCCAAGAGTTTGATTGGAAGTGGAAGCACCATTATCCAATGTTATCTCCCCATTCTCCAACATATTCTTAATTAAATGCTTGATTTGGACACATCTTCATAGATTATGCTTGTTGACCTAATGATAGTCATATAATTCATTTTGATGGTACCAATTAGGATAAGGATTGCCTTATAGATAATGCTTTGGTATAGGCTAAATAATCAGATTAGTGATAACAATCTTGAAAAATATAGACTCAATAGGTTCTCCTAGGTCACTAAAGACACAACATGCCGGCATAGTTCTCCTAAGAGGAGGGGTTTGTAATGTTAAAGGCTACTGTATTTGTTGTGTAGGTCTTGGTTTTTGTGCTTGTAGCATTGGTTGGAGAGGTTTTTGGGTAGGAGTAAGCTAAAAAAGTGGTTCATATGATGTTTTTACCATTTGGACATGATAGGATTTGGTTACTCCATTTCCCACAATATTCCTATTACAGTTGAATTTATTTGGTCTTTATTGGTTATTGGCCTATGCTAGTCATGATACTTATGCTTGAATGGGATGTTGATATTGGCCATTTCCTTGATTAGTACTTTGATTTTGATTAGTTGAGTTAAGCTTTTTGAATCCTTTATTGATGAGTGCTCACTCGATCAACAAACCTTTATCAATGATCTCTTTAAAATTATGTGCACATTATAGTTCTAGATGATAAGCTATCTCACTATGAAATTTTTTGGTAAACATAGCAACTAATTGTTTATCTCATAAACTATGGGTGAAACAACTTTCAAGGGCTCTCTATCATTGTACATAACTTGTAAAACTCTCACCAACCTTTTTATTTTCTTGTGTTAAGTCCATTAACAAAATCTCACACTTGAGATTAAAGGAAAAGTGCTACACAAACTTATAAGAAAGATCATCAAAATTCATTACTAAATTTTTGGGAAACTTTAAAAACCACTCCCAAGCTTGTCTATCCAAGCTCCTTAGAAACAACAACAAAAGGTATATGTCGTTATATGCCACTGGTTGACATGCGATAAAGAATTTGGTCAAATGAGCCTTAGGGTCACTTTTCCCTTTGTATCTATCAAATTTTAGTGGTTTGTATCCTAGAGGAAATGGTATCTACAAATACTCCATGTTGAATGGATAGGAACACATGTCATCCAATTTAAACCTTTTAGTCTATTTCCTAGCCTGAATAGCAGTAATTGCATCCTTCATCTTTTATAATTCTTGGGATAGGAAACTGGAAGGAAAATTGGTTTGAGGGAGAATATTGGTTTGGGTAGATGATTGAGAGGTAATAAATGGGACACTTTGACTAGGGTATGATGGAGATACATGTTGAGGTACATTGGTTTGGTTAGGGAATGAACTAGGAATATACATACGTAGATTAGGATGTACTTAAAATTACACATTTGGTTATGCAATATTCTTGTTTGGGTTGGTGATAAAGTTTTAAATGGAGGATTTTATGGTTAGGATGGAGGGATATAACTATAATATGCCTAATATGGTTGAAAAGGGACTTGATACTAACTAATCAAACCTTTATGTGGAGTGGGAACTTGTGGACTAAGACCCTATCTCTGAATTTGTGGCACATTTTGAACCAAAATTTATCTAATAAGTACTTTAGAAACATGAGAACCTCATTATTACATGAATCCCTATGGGGAAGTGAAAATAGGTTGTATATTCTATATCTATCATTGACCAATATTTACACATTGTTGACTAGTCATTGCTTGGTTTTGAATTGGCATATTAGTCTACAACTGAAGAGGTATGTTTGTCATTACCTAGACAGGTGGAACATTAGTTACCCCTGATTGAGGTGGCAATGTATTTATCCTCTATTACATTGATACACTAGATTGTGCCTACTATTGTGGAATACTACTCCTTACTTGTTGAGGAGTAGGATCCAGCGTAGTCTATCATTAAAGCATGACATTAGTCATTGTTTGATTACCTAATCTCATAGGTTGTACATTTGAGGAAACAACCAGTTGAGGTTGGGCTATAGAAAATCCTATTCTCTGGTATGATGATCTATTCATGGGATTAACTATAGACACATGTTGTTGGCTATTTTTTTGTGCGTCAGTACCAATTTGATCAAGATTGGATGTTGTTTTCACATTGTCCACTACCTTTGGCTCACTATTCTATGTAGAGGCTAAAGAGACTTCTTCAATAATGGGCATGTGCATCAAGTTATCTATCGAAGTAGTTTATACAAATGGGTTGAAAC
This sequence comes from Torreya grandis, assembly GCA_037957365.1. Lineage (NCBI taxonomy): Eukaryota > Viridiplantae > Streptophyta > Pinopsida > Cupressales > Taxaceae > Torreya > Torreya grandis. The sequence continues at coordinate 722,110 of JARHVA010001457.1, forward strand.
TCAAATTATCTTGTCTAGTTAACTCTATCAACACTCCTATTGAAGGAACTAGGTTAATAAGAGGCTTACTCACCATGTTCATCTGATTGAAATGACATGCTAGATTTAGGTAGGTTTGATATGTTGTCTGTATTTGGTTAAAGTGATCTTCCATGATGTTTTTTCTTTGATTTGATATATTATGGTATTGATACATTATTTGGACTAGAGCCATAGGATTTATATAAGAAGCATGTTGATCGTAAATGATATTATGGGGCACTCTCACTAGACTTGGTAAATTTTTATGAGGGAAGTTTGCTGGAAACATGGCCCCTACCTCTATGGATCTAACCAAAATCTCATCTTTGTTATCTAATAAATGTTGCTAAAAAAATGGATCATATGTGGAATCCATATTAGTATAATATGACTATTGAAGAATTGGATCATCCACTATGGGTATTGTAGCTAGGTATTTTGTAGTGTATTCTTGGTCTTGTTCTGAATAAGGTGGTGTGTTAACCAAAGAGTTAGCTAATAGATATTGGCTTTGTGCCCCTGATTGAGCATTATAAGAGGGATAAGAATCCATCTCATAAAAATTATTATCCATATAGGGGTCTTGCACCATTTCTTCCTACGCAACTACATTACTAATCCTCAAATTGTACATGAGTCCACTACAAGTGTAGGAATACATATTGGGATCCATAGTCAATGATTTGTGATAAAATCTCAAATATTTCTACAAACTCTAAAAAGGATAGAATCTAAAATAGATGATGTTCTAACTTGGTCTAGATTCATCAACAGGATCAAAAGGTTTATGAAAAGATCTATGAGGAAACAAGCTAGCATGAAGCATCTAAAATTTCACTATTCATACAAAGATAAGCAAGCAAATGGACCAAAAATTAGAATGTCAAACTCTAAGGTCAAAGTGTTCAAATCAATCTAATCTATAAATTTAAAAGTTGCTAGGTCTTTTGGCCAAATGTGACATCAAAAGCTAGGCTCAAACAAGGCATGCGCTAGGACTCTTGGCCAAATGACATCAAAAGCTAGACTTTGAAATACATGAAATTTTTAATCTAATAGATTTGAAACACTTCTAACAAACACTATGCATTTAATTCTAAGACATCAACTTGATCAACTATGTATAAGGTATGAAATAGAAGGCACTTTAGATATAGTTTATTTTCTCATAAATAATGGTATAAACTTGGTTATTTTGACAAATAAGCTAGAAAAAAATGAACAGTATAACTATGCTAGATAGAAGATCACAAAAGTACACTTAGATTAGTTTTAAAATGTAGGAACAAATTTCTATGAAAGAGGGTCTATGAAATAATATCTAAAATGTTTTTGGCAGTGTAATGATGCTACACTACCCAAAAGGTGTGACAAAAAAGCTTGTTTCAAAAACTCTTTAAGGCAAAGACAATTTCATAATTTTGATAGCATAACACTACTTTTCCTGACTCAAAATGTTTTGGTGCATACACTTAAACTGCAAGTGTTTAACACAAAATGACTTAAGTCTATCAAGTGATGACAATGATTATGAGTCTTAAACAACCTTCAACCCAAATTGAAAATTAAACCTAAGTTCCCTCAAGTTTAGTGCAAATGGTGAACCCAATTAAAAAATCAACCCTATAAACTTATAAAGGTGTAAATTTGAATTTATATTATAAGTGAAGGACTTAAAACAACTTTGGTAAAGGTCTAGACTCAATTGGGGAGCATAATTATGCTAAAGTGGATGATATGACTCCCAAGCCTTTGATAAACTTTAAACAAGGTAAATTGATGATCTCACATGGGTAGCATAATGCCTCTTTATTCAAAGGAAAATGAGGACCATGTGTTTGGTTTGAATTGTTTGTTTACACCAAGTTTTGACTTCAAACAAGACTTTAATATAGGACAAGACCAACTAATTAATCGCTATTAGATCCTAAACTAACAAGGTTACTTCGTATTATTAGAATCCATAAATATACATCATTTGAGAGGATTTTAAGTGTTCATCCAAAAGTAAATATGTATTATATAGTTGGGTTTTTACACCCCCTCCTTCTCTCAATGATAGTACTACAACATAGACCTTGAGGCACACCTTGCACCAACAATACTTTCATGGCAAGTGGGCATTTATCTAAACATATAACATGTTTTGGAATGTTCTATGGGAATCAATTGCATAATGACTTTCACACTAAAAAATGTAAAATAAAATCATGGATTTTGGGTCCATATCAGTTAGCTTGTTGCAAAAAGGTCTAGCCCTTTTTACAACCACTACATATTATTGTTCACTCAGTGTAGTGTGATATCCAAAGTGCCACTACATCATATGTCTAACTCTAATTAGGATCCAAATGAAGTCAATGCCGAGAGGTGAAACCTCAGGTCAAAGCTTCCATAAATAACTCATTGGAGGTGATGAATTCCCCCTCACAAGCCAAGTTTACATAAAAATAAAGAAAGCATGAAAGTAGAAAGACTTTAGGGTCATTTTCAAGGTCACCCAAAGTTTGATGAGTTTTTGAGGAGTGATTTACATGAATTTATTTATAAACCTTGGATTAGGCTAATTTCAATAGGAATGGCACTTTTGATTCCAAGGGTTCCCTAAAGGGGAAAAATGGAAGAGCATACATGCAACATCCCTCTTTTTGCCAATTTTTTTTTAATCTAAACAACTAAGTAAATACAAAAAGCTTTGAAAAGGTGATTTCATTTTTAAGCCCAAATGAAAAATGAGGTGGTGTTCATTTGAGCCCTTGGTCTTAGTTGCGAACTTTAAAAAAATTCACCATAAACATCTAATTTTTTTTGTTAAACACCAAAACAAGGTTCCTAATTGATTTTTAAGCATGCAAAAGGTGATCTAAAACATGTTTTTAGAAAATGTCAAGCTTGGTCCCACAACAAAATTTTTATAACGTCCTTTATAATTAAAGCTATTTTAGGTTTGAAATAATGAAATTTAAAAAAAGAGCTATCAGGTCTGTGTTTTAAGAAAAACACAGTGATTGATGTCAGTTATATAACCGATGCTGGTTACATTTTATAACTGATGATAGTTATCTAATAGACATCAGTTATACCAATGTGACTAACAAAAACTATCCATCTGATATCAATTTTACTAACCAATGTCATTTAAGCTATCCAACTGATGGCAGTTTTACTAACTGATGTCAGTTATTGTGTAAACCCATGACAAAGAAAAATGGCAAAACAAAGTTAGAAAATTAATATGAAAGAGTTTTAATGATCCAAATGAATATTTTAAAGTTGAAAAATATTCTTCTAGTCCCATTAGGTGTGCTATTATCTAATCTAGGAATTTGACTCGAGACGATGGTTAGTATGGTGTTAGTTCTAAAATGAAAACAACATGAAAGAAACAGTCTAACTAGCATAACATCTCTAGGCCTAGACACTAGGGAGAGATTAGTTAACAAATATGAATAAAACACACAACTAAAATGTAAAATAAACCTCTTTTACCTTCCTTAGATGCTCCAAAATGCTTGTTTTAGTGGCTTGCTTGGCTTGTGCTCATGAAGTCCTTGGCAATGGAAGCTTGGCTACCTCCACCTCTCCTTGGCACCTTTGGCTTTTGGCTTGGATTATAATCAATTTGGCATGGTAAAACTAATTGAAATGGATTCTTGAAGATATTTTTGCATTATAACTTTGCACAAATTAAGCTTGGAAATGATGTTCATGGCCTCTCAATTTATAGATTTTTGAGAATGTCTAGAATCAACCTGAACCATCCATCCTGAGATTGAGATGTGTGGTTGATGATTAATTCAATTTTTTAGAATTAAGTTTATAATTATCCTCATTATGAAATTGGAAAAGGGGAAATTAAGAGGCATGGAGGGCATGAATCTTGATATTTGTGGCATTTATGGCCTTGGGATGTCTTCCCAAGAATTAAGGTCACTTAATGATGAAGATATTCCATATTCATTTTTAAAACAAATTATTCAATAAGTTTCGATTGAATTATTAATTAGGCATTGATTGGGATTAATTAGCTCTTAAGCATGCTTAAGCACTTTGTGCATAAATTACTCAAATTGATCAAAATTTCTTGTTATTGGTCTAAAATTTGATTGGATTAGAATTAGAAAGCTATGTTAAATGCATTAGATATATTATCCCATTTAAGATGTTACCAACAAAAAATAACAAAGAAACATTTCTCATGTAAGAGATTTGATAGGAAAGAGCAATTCAGAGTACCTAGGTGCAAAATTGACATTTTGACTAGAAATGAACTGATCAAAGTTAGCTAGCCCTTAAATTGCATTACACCATTTAGGGATACCCTAGCCAAGATCGGCACTTGAATATGTCAGTTTCACATCATTTAGTGTGTTTTATTATTTTTAGGCCTAAATTATGCATTTTGAGTGGAAATTGGCCAAAATATTGATTGGATGTTATTGGTGGCCAGATTTAGGTGTCTATAGGAATCCTCTCATAAAAGGTGTAGGAAGAACCAAATGAACCAAAATCAAAATATGACTGATTAGGATGACTAAAAATAGGTTTTGGTCTAGATAGGAATAGAATGATATGATGGTATGGTCTTGCTAATGATAATAATGGTTTTTATTAAATTAGATAAAATGGTAAGAGGGTTGCCCCCAATTGATGGGGTGAATGGTTGGGATATGCAATAATGGTAAAAGGATATGTAATAATGACAATGGCATGGCAATGTGAAATGGTGTGGTATATGTTTTTGTTCTGAGTGTAGTTTTTGATTCTATTGTTCTTACTGATGGGGAGATGCATATCCCAATCAATAAATAATACAAAAAGATACTTGATCATGTTAATTGTTATCCCACAACTTATCTAAATAGCTACTATGTCAAGAAATTTTTATATATTTGGATGTGGAGAATGCTTTTATGATCTTCATTGGTCATTGATTCTGATTCCTTCAAACATCAAGACAAGGTATCTTTGTAGCCTCTATAAAGGAAAGTGTGGCCATAGATGGTAAACAAGAACAAATAATTGATGATAGGATTGATTGTGAAATGGAATGGTAGATAATAATGGAATATGGAATGGTTTGGAAACAAATGAAGATCGGGACATTTAGTCACATGTAATGTTGCTAATGTCAGATTCAACATGACTTTGGTTGTGGTAGGGTTAAAGACTTTTGAATATTTTCTCATTAAGATCAATTTTTGTTGTTGTTTGATCTTGAGAGTAATTACCATCTGATTAGGCTATAGATTGCAAGCTATTTTTATTTGATCTTTGATTTTGTCTTCATCAAGTAGTGAATAACTTTTGTGCTCAGCTATTGGTGCCTCAATGAGGTTTTCACCAATGAATTTGTCTTGATTATCTCCTATTGCCTTTGAGAAGGTTTCACTAATGAACATTGGCTTTTGACTTTGATTTTCTTCTATTGCTTATGAAAAAGTTTCACTAGAAGATGTTGAGTTCTGACTTTAATTTTCCCCTAGCACCTTCAAAAAGGTTTCATTAGGAGAGTGTTATTTTAATACATGAATGTGGTCTTGGCCTCCTTGCTCTTCTTCAACTACTATGTCACCATGGATGCAATTTAATAAAGTGTGATTCTATCGATCCCAATCAACACTTATGAGAGATGGAATATCAATAATATGGCTATGTTGGTTGATGATAATGGCCTATGGAATGTTAATAGAATGGGGACAGGTTACACAATCCTTGTAGAAGATACTAGGATAGCTTGTGTTGAAACTAAAGTACTCAACATCAAAAACTATAAAAGGATCACAACTATATTCAAATTGATCTGCAGGGCATATATAACCAATGTTGTAATAGTCATGAACATATTCTATATTTGAATCTAATTTGAACTCAATAGAATCTGAATTTGATGTTGAGACTAATGTTGATTATGATTTTGATGCTAAATTTGATATTGGTTCAATAATAAAACCTAACTCTAACTCTGATTCTTCATCTGATGGGTACTCTGTTATAATGATGTCTTGTTAAATGCATGGTATTGGACAAGTAATGGCCTATGATGGCATAATGGGCTCCATAAAGACTAGTTTGTCAAAATGGGACTCCTCTAAGATGGGAAAAAGGTCAAGAGATACTTTTTTAGAGACTAGTTTGTCAATAGGAGGCTCTTGAAAAATAGGCATATAGTTGAGGTAATGATTTGCCTAAAGGTAGTTATAATCATTAAGAAGTGACTCAACAAAGAATATCTTGTTAGAGTGAGACTTCTCGACAATTGGTATAAGATCAATAGGTGATTCAGCACAAGTTGACTTATCACAAGTGGTTGATTCAACAAAAACATCTTAGATTGGTTGGTTTTCTTGGCCTTGGTTTCTAATGAATTGGAAAATATCAATTTTGAACATAGCTTAGTCTTCAAATGACTGGATCAGTTGAGGCTTGGATTGGATTGGTACTAAACAAGGAATGGTATACAATTGGATAATGATAGGGCATTGGAGAGTATGATTATTTACATGAGCCAAATGAAAAAGTCCTGAGATGGTAATGATAGGGCAGTGTGGCGCTTGATTTCTCACACAAGCCAAAGTACTAGGTCTTAGGATGATGAAGGGGCATTTTGGAGCATGGTTTTTCACATAAGCCAAAGGATGAGGTCTAGGAATGGTAATGGTATTCCTTTGATATTGTATATCTTGATAGCTCATATAATCCAAAGGAGGGTTAAGGGTAGTCGATGATCAGATAAAAAAGGATGTCATGGAACTTGATTGCTTGCACAATCCAAAGCATCAAAGTCCTCTTGATAAACCATATCATTCCAATCTTGAGTTGGATCATAAGCTAGTTCTTGGTTCTGTTCTATGTACTGATTATTGTAAAGAGGGTATAGATTTGTATCCCAAGTGACATTATCCATAGTTGGGTCTTTAAAGTCATCCTCATAAACCTCTTCATACTAATCAAGGTCTTGAGTTGGATCATAAGCTAGTTCATGACTTTGTTCCCATGAATGATTATTATGAGGTGGATAGAAATCTATCTTATAAACCATATTATCATCATTGAGGTCTTGAATAAAGCCATAAAAGTCATTTTGTATGACCATTATATCATAAGTTATATTATACATGACTCCACCATAGGTGTAGCTCGACATATCCATATAAATGATGAAAGCTCTGAAAACAAAAAAGGCTTAAAGTTCTACAAACTCCAAAAAACTATGTCTAAAGGACAAATGGTTCAAACTTGGTCAAAGGTGGAGCTGTATCTCCAATGTGGTCTAAAAGTGGAGCTATATATCCAAAATGATTTATGTTAATACTTGACATAAAATAGTCTAACATAAAATGTCTAATATCGAATGTCATACACACAAAAGGTCCAGCATTTGAACAAAAATTGGCATGTCAAAAGTCTAGGTCAAAGTGTCCCAAAAAAGGTCTAAACTAGGAAAGGGGAAAAGAGTCACTAGGTATTTTTTCCAAATGTGGAGTCAAAATCTATTCTCAAACAAAGCATGTGCTAGGACTTTTGGCCAAATGATGTCAAAAGCTAGACTTGAAACAAAGGATTGATGTGAATTTAATCTAATAAGTTTGGAAACAACTTTGACATAAACCCAACAAATGGAATCAAACATAAAAATGATCAATTAGCATAAGGCATGAGGCAAAAGGCTCTTGAAGAAAGACTATGTTCTCCCAAATAAAGGCACAAACACTAATGAGGATAGGCATTGAACAAATAAACCATCAATAGTTTTCAAATTTAGATAATTAATTAACCAAAGTTATGCAACCCAAAAGAGAAAGATCTATGTATCAACCCCATGAATTAAGGCCTAAATAGAAATCAATCAATTTTTGAATCTAAACTTAACAAGGTTAATTGAAAAATCAATGTTGAAAACAAGTATTTTATCAAACAAGATAGACAAGATTAGACAACATGACAACACATAAACAAGGTTCAAATCGCTGATGTGACATGGTTTGAAACAAATGGATTTTGGCATAATAGTAATTGTTTTTTGAAACAAATTAGGCAGCCTAAAGACATAAGCATACTCAAATGATGTGATCAATGTTATGTTTCAAACACTCAAAGGCAAAATGGTTTGATATGATTTTAGCAATGTAACACTACCCTCTGCAACTCAAATGACACACACATAAACAAGTTTAGAAAAAATTTCAAGGAATAAGTGTGGTGTAAAATAACTAACATAATGCCTCTTTAGACAAAAGAGTGACATATAAATAATTTGATTTTGACATGGCTTATGAACAGAAAAACAAGTTTTAGTCTCAAAACATACCAAGCAAAAATAACCAAAATACACTAAGTATAATCATCCAAATCCTAACAAGGGTATGGCAATGTGGGGTTGAATAAAATAAAAAGATTTCAAATGTTTCTAGGGGAATCAATTACACAATGAATTTCACATCAAATGATGAAAAAGACAAACATGAAAATTGGGTGACCACGGCATTGGCTAGTTACAAAAAGGTCTAGTCCTTATTGTAACCACTATATCCTATTGTTCGCTTAGTGTAGTGCAATGTCTAAATGCAAATACATCCCTGTGAAACTCAAAAAGAGTGGATGAAGTCAATGCCTAGAGATGAAACCACAAGTCAAAGCTTCCCTAAAGAATTCATGGGAGATAATGATGTCCCCCTCACAAGCCAAATTTTCATGAAATAAAAGACCAAAATAGAAAGACTTTAGAGTTGTTTTCAAGGTAACCCAAACTTTGACAAGATTTTGGAGAGTGATTTAGATGATTTTATTTTTATGTGTTGGACTAGGAAAAAATTGTAAATAAGGAAAGCAATTCTGATTCCAAGGGTTCCCTAAAGGGGATAATTGGAAGAGCATACACACAACATCCTTATTTTTTGTGAGAACAAAGTGCTAATTCAAATAAGTAGTGAACACAAAAGCTTTGAAAGATGAGTTCATTTTTAAGCACTAAATTCAAAAGATTGGGTGGTGTTCATTTGACCCCTTTGCCTAAAATTTCTAAAATGGTAAAATATTGCATAAAAAGAAAGACCACATGAAGAAATAAAGACCTAAGATCATTTTAAGCCCAAATTGAAGATTCAAAACTTAATCTAGATTCATGATTAAAACACCAAATTTAAAATGTTGCAAGAGTTATGATGTGTTTTAAAGGCACTAAATGAAATGTATCTAAGAGTTAGCCAAATCTTAGGTTCATTTTAATCAATAATTCAAAATGTGTGAAATCAAACATGTTCATTTTAAACCCAAATGAAAGTGTGTTTGGTTAGTTAAAAGAATTCAAACCAACTTCTAAACTACTCTCTCAACTTACAAAAACATAAATATAAGGGCCTGCTTTGGAGCACTTAAGAGTTTGAGTAAATGACATTAAGAATTTTAGCTCTCAAGTTGATAGTTGAGTTGGGTTGATAGTTAAACTAGGTTGGGCAGGTGAGTTGGGTTGATAGGTGAGTCAGGTTGGATAGGCAAGTTGGGATGAACTAGAGTTGAGTTGGGATGAACCAAAGCTAAGTCAGGATGAACTAGAGCCAAGTTGGGATGAACTAGAGTTGAGTCAGGCTGAAACAGAGCTAACTTAGGATGAACTAGAGTTAAATTGGGATGAACTAGAGCTGAGTCAGGATGAACCAAAGCTGAGTTGGGCCAAACCAGAGCCGAGTTGGGATGAACCAGAGCTAAGTTGGGTCATCTAGAGAATAAAACTATGGTTTATAAAAATGGATTTTTTTGTTCAAATTTTTACTTTCTTTGCTTCCATACTCCAAGAGCCTACATGACAATAGTTAGTAGGTTACTTTTAAAGTCTTTGTGAGCAAATTTATGGGTTGTGGTCCCATCGAGCGTACCATTATGTGAACTAAGAATTTGATGATGAAGGGAAGATTTGTATTGTGTTAGTAGATAAATCAAATCAAAAGCACACTAAACTAACACCTTCATGCCTAGTTACTAGGGTGAGCTTAATAACAAAAATAAATGAAAAACACAACTAAAAGGTAAGGAAAAACAAGAATCCTTCACCTTCCTTGGATGATCCAAATTCTTTGTTGTAGTGGCTTGTTTAGTTTGTACTCATGAAGTTTGCATCAATTGAAGCCTGACTACCTCCATCTCTCCTTGGCACCTTACTTGGATTTGGCTTCAATATTTTGGCATCATAACCTTGGCATGTGAGATCTCTTTGGAATTAATTTGGCATGGTAACTTTGCACAATTTAAGCCTAAAATTCATGTGTCAAGGCCTCTTATTTATAGATTTTTGAAAATGGATAGAATCAACCTGAACTAACCATCTCAAGATTGAGATGTGTGGCTAAGGGTTAATCCAATTATGTAATTAAAAACCATAAATATGATCTTAAATATTTGGGATAGAGGGGCATTTAAGAGGCATGGGAGTCATTGATAAGGCATAGGAGGGGTTAGCCTTGATATTTTATGCATTTATGGCCTAGGGATGTCTTCCCAAGAAATGATGTCACTTGATGATGAAGATATTCAATATTCATTTATAAAAATAAGTATTCAACAAGTTTCCATAGAATTATTAATTAGGCCCTAATTTGGTTTAATTATCTCTTAAGCATAATTAAGCACTTTGTGCACAAATTACTCAAATTGACAATTACAATGACTTAGTATTGGTCTAAAATTTACTTGAATTAGAATTAAAATGTAATGTTAGATGTGTTAGATCTGTTATCCCATTTAGGATGTTGCCACCACTAAATAACAAAGGCATGCATCTCTTGAAAGATATTTGATAGAAAAGAGCAATCCAAAGCACCCAGGTGAAAAATAAGCATTTTGACTTGAAATGGTTTGATTAAAGTTAGCTAGCCCATAAATTACATTATCTTATTTAGTGATATCCTAGCCAAAATCAGCAATTAAATATATCAATTTCAACTCATTTAATGTGTTTTTAGGATAAATTGTGCATTTTGGTGGAAATTGGTTAAAATCTTGGTTGGAGGTTATTAGTGGCTAGATTTAGGTGTCTACACATATACCTTGTTAAGTCCTCTTAATTGATTAATCCTTCTCCCATGGTCCCATGATAACTCATCCCTTGAGACTGTTCAATAATCACTTGCTCTATAACCAAAGATATGACAAGAAAAATAACAACCATTGAAATATTTGGAATACCTCATTGTATTGGGTTTCCTATTTGGTCTCTTTATGTTGGTACTCTTGAATTGTTCTAAATTCTAATGATCTTTATCACACTTGTTCATCTTGTTTATGAGATTCTCATGTTCATCCTTCAAGTAATCTAGATCTGTCTTTAAATGATCATACTCAAATTATTTTGATCTAAACTTTTTATTGGCACCTTCTAAGTGATTCCTGAGATCCTTGATGGTTTTCTCATCCCTTTTGAATTTTTTGACCATGTCATTTTTTAAGGTACATATATTCCTTAAGATATTTGACCATATATATCAAATCATGCTTCCTCTTATTTTAATGCTTCAAACCATCTAGGATACTTATGATCTTAGATTCAAGGTCTAACTCAACTTCTCCTTCTTCACTATCATAGTAGACTTCTTCATAATACATGTTGTCTTCTTCTTCTTGATCACTAGACATCTTATGCTTCTTAGAATCACTTTTAAGATGTTAGGCCCACTTTAAAAGATTAGGATTTGATACCAATTATTAGAATAATAATTATTGAGAGAGGGGGGTGAATTAGTCTTCAAAAAATTTCAATCAATTACATTCACTCATCTATAAACTATGAAAGCAACATAGTGATCTAGCAATGCATTAAGAACCAATCACATGAGAATGAAACAAAATAACACATAATATATGTGGGAAACCCTAATGAAGAATAAATACCACTAAACAAATATTTTAAAAACTATCTTATAAGACAATGTATCAATTTTAGTTGAGCACCAACCCAACATGGAGAACTAACCCTAGATTTATCAAGCACCCACTTGACTTTAGCAAGCACCCAGTTGCTAGGAGGCTACAAACCCTTATGAATGAGCACCAACTTAGTCAAAGGGAAATAATTAAAGAACCAAATTTAAATGTAGATCCAAATCCCTCTTGACCAAGAACCAACTCAATCAAGACCAATTCTATAAGCTCTAACCTGTGAGGAAGCTTCAAAGCACCACCTTAGTCAATCACACTTATTTACACTCAACTCTTTATCTATTCTTTCTAAACTTTATCCATTTTCATTCATGAATAACACATCTATAATGAAACTCTAATAGTCTCTAAACATATTATGATCAATCATTTAGATCTACTCCACTTGATCTCTCTCAAGACTACCTCTAGTCTTATTGACTCATATAGCTCTCTTCAAGATTGAAAAGGTCATATGTCTTTGCTATTGATATGCATAATACCTATATGATCATTATGAAATTATCATATTATCTATCTTTAGGTTTTCTAACATATTACCTAAGCTCCTTATGTTAATTGATTTATCAATCCATTCACTTACTCTTAGCTTGTTCAAATATGCCTAAAATGCCTTGTATATATACTCATCTCCTATTCATTTATCACTTGATCAGCCACACATCCATAACCTATTAGATAGGAAATATAATATATCTGAAGGAATATTATAAACATTATTAAAATGATATTTGAGTCCCTTTTGGTCTGTCATTACTCTATTTAGACCTTATTTCACTTTTTAGGTCTTATAGAGACCTAATTACATTATGTCTATCTTCTTAGAGTCAAATATTGATTCTCTTGGGACCATATGGATACTCCAAAACTGAAAACCATTAAATAAATTATAATAATACCTATACTAACCTCATCCATCCTTGGTTAGACCTGTATCTT
>JARHVA010001457.1:742500-750000 GCA_037957365.1 Torreya grandis
ATGGTAAGGTCTATGCTCTACTTGTATTGGGTTAGTAATACCTTGGTCATTATTTCCAAGGTCCCTTCCATTAAATCCCATTTTCAATAACCATTTAGATCCAATGCCCTTAGTGTGTTTCTCAAAACTACCAAAAGCAATATCTAAAACTAAATGAAAGGAATTACCAGATGAATAACTTATAGTGCACTCATCAATCATAGTGCATGCATCTATAGTAGAAGGTAATTGATGAAGACAATGTTTTTCTTTATCTTACATCTATGCCAAGAGCTCATCCTTGGATTGTAGCTTTGATTTTAAGTGAGTAATCTCCTCTTTCAAGGAGTAAAACTGAGCTCTCAAGAAAGTATTCTCTTCTTTAATCTGTTGATTAATTTCTTCAAGCTCATTAAGCCTCTCTCTTTTCAAGGCTTTGCCTATGGCTTTTTGTTCCTTGAAAATAACCTAATTCCATAAACTTCACACTATAATTAGAATATTAATAGGCCCAAATAGTCTACAATAATATTGTAAACTAAACTAAACTCAACTGATATCAAATCCACATAATCAGAAGCTAACCCAGCATACTAACTACTCTAATACCAAATCTAATCCATAAAATCTACATTGATTTAGTGAACAAAAGTGTTTACCTTGGATCCTTATAGGAAATTAATTAACATTGAATATTATTCCATACAACAATCAACTTAAATAAAATCAATTCAATAAAATACACACCGCGACAAATACATCTCCACACTACACAAGAGGTGATTACAGAGTTCGGCAAATGCCTATGTCTTCGGGTTCACTTATAGTAAGAACTAATACATTTCCTTAAAAATTGAGTACATGGCCTACCCTTAATATTTTAAAATGTATATTCTTAGATTGATTATAATTTTGACAAATAGTTTTGAAATCTTGAAGGCTCCAGACCACAAATAGATCTTCCAATCCGCTATTGACAATACAATCTCATAATCATGTGGATTTTCACTACAAAGTATTGAATATGGACTTATAAAATATTCTTAAAAAAATAATCATAGGGGTTTCAAAATACTATTAAAATAATCTCAAAGTTTAGGATAAATCCCTAGTTTACATCGAGAAGTGGAAATCTCTCCAAGTGCTTCAAAACTTGGAATATATGCAGACTGGTCTCTATATTAGACTTTACACAATCTACAATACTTCACTTTAAGGAATTAAAAATTGAATCATAGAATTAAATATCAACACTTCACATATGGTTGGAACTGGCTCATAGTATAAAACAAATCTCTAGTTTACTCCAAAGTTTGGAAATGCCTCTCGATACCTCAAAACTAAGGAAAAGTGAAGACTAGTCCTTAAGCCTGCATTGTCTTCACAGAAAAATACATTGCTTCAAATACAATTTTATGAAATTTATATAGTTATTGAGACCCATATGTTCAATAGTGGGGCACTTATTTTTTTTACCAAATTTGGTAGGGTTCGAATCCCATAGGCAACATTTTAGTGTTTTATCCAGATCCCACATAAATGGGGATGATAAACTTATCTTTATCCATGCATGTGGAAATATTTCCACATTTTAATATTTAAAGATTTTAAAATGACCCCATATCTATGCCACATGTCACTTTAAAATTTTCCCACATGTCCCATGCTGATTTGTCCATGTGCCATCATTTAATTGGTCCACATTTTTGTCACATCATCCTACTGACCAAGTTTGACTGCAACTTTGATTAGCTATAAATTGCACATATGGATTCCATTTTTTGAACCATAAAATGTAGTGGAAAGATTAAAATTATCTCTATGCTATGTAACTAATTTCAAATTGTTCCATAATATTCATTTTCTGTATTTTGACCATCTTTGACTAATGTTGACCATCTTGACTAGAATTTTGACTAGCTACACAAGGAGCATATGAGCTCCATTTTTCACATTATGCATACCATTGGAATGGTATCAATAGGCCCTACATGATTGTTTAGGTTTTAGTCTAATCTAGGACCTTTTCTGAATTGACCTAGATATCACTCATATTATGTGTTGAGTAACTTGAGTGATAAAATCTACATGCGGCACAATTACAAGGTTATGCCCTATAGAAATGAGATGAAGTTTCAATATACATGGATGTAACACCATATTAAATAAAAGTAATTCATGACATGTAACCAATAGGCTATCAATATGAACTGACTAGGAACTACCATAATAAATATGAATAACTTCTTATAGCTTTCCTAAGCATGCACGAGTTGTAATGTCCAACCTTTTAATTGATCTTGGTCCAAATAACCAAAATTGGAGAACAAGAACACATGGCCCTATATAGGAATGCATGATAAGGAGGAGTTATAACATCAATAATTCATATTAGACCACATTTATCTATTTATAACTTACCAACAACACCACCTTTTTTCCTATCTTACAACCATTTTTGGCTACGTTCTCCATAATGAATATTCTCAAGCTGTAATTTCTTATTAAATAGTTAACTATAGCCTCTTTATATATATTTGAATAGAGATGGAGGCTAGGGGCATAGATAATATAGGAATAGTTTAGATAATCTAAGTATGACCAAGTAATATCATTTTAGTCATTATAATATTACTATAACAATCTTTAATTGCTACAAGATATGAATAAATTTAACAGTTTATAGTAAACATGTTTTAATTCCAAGGGAAAGATTGGATCTCAAGACTAAATGAGGAGGGTCCCCTTTGGAGAATGTGTAGGGAATATACTATATTGTTAGAGTAGCTAATTATATTCAATTTCCAAGTATGCATTTCCATTATTTAATTCTATATATTTCATTTGAGTATCATAGAAGATTTTAGTATTGTGAATGCATATTAATTTCTTAAGGAAGCTTCCACAACATGTCTTTTCATTCAATTATATTTATTTCATTCATGCAAGTGTGATTTAATTTCAATTACTTTACATGTATACAATTTTATTTATGCAAGTGTGCCTCTATGCAATTGATACAGTCAACAAGTGAGTGAAGTGTGCACATATAATGATGTCACCTTATCAAGCTAAAATGCCCCTAGGTTGATAATTAATGAATTATTCATGATTATGTAGAAAATAATTAATGAAGGTGGAAAATTTTTTGTTGGTGAAAATAGCTACTCCATTAAGGTTCAAATAAAGGAACATTAGATTGATTTTACACATAATCATATTAAAAAATCAGCCATTGCAAAACATTCTCTAATCATTGGGCATCACATCTGCATTGACACAATTAATGTCATCACAAAATATGACTTTTTATAGAGGAGAATACATGAAGCTATTGAAATTGAGAAAAACCCTAATAATCTTAATACAGATGAGGGTTGGAATATTAGCACCAAATACAAACCCGTCATTCATCTCTTGAGGAATAAAGAATAAGGAATTTTTTTTTGCTTTCCACTATGCTTCTTCTCTATACCAGTCGACCTCTTTTTTCTTGTCTTATTCATATTTATGGTGGATAATTTATGGTTATTCTTTTAGATTTGTTTCTCACTTGAGGATGAGCCTATCTCTTGTATCAAAACTTCATATTTTAAAATCTTTAACATAGTATTTCCTTTTCTTCTTTATTTAATGAAGTAGTTGTTTTATGCATCAAGTTGTTGCTTCATCCTTTGAGCATAAGTGAAATTGTATAAGGTTATCAAATTTAATTGGTGGTAAAATTATGTTCATCATTTTGGTTTTATTTTTAGGCAAGGTGTCACACACTTCAAATATCCAAAGATTGACAATCTCTTTTGCTATTTTCTGCATTCCTATATTAAATAATTACTAATTTCTATCTTAGAAATTCACCACTTTCTAGCTCAAAATTTCTTACTATATACATAATTTTTTTTCTTTATGTAAGGTTATAGTAGTAAAAATTAAAAAAATGCGATCTATATTAACCCTATGTAGATTATGGTAGACAAAATAGAAAAAGAAAAAAAAAAGCATGCACATGAAAATTCATCAAAGTAATAAACATGTACTTTTTATATTCTTTTGTATCATCCCCCTTCTTGTAAATTCAAACATCTATTTTTTCCCTGCCTATGTAGATTTTTCCATTACTACGAGATGTAAATTTTGTGCTATAGGATGCAAATTCTATGCTATAATATCAATATTATGTGTTACAGTATGTACCTTCTATACTATTAATTAAACAATTAAGAAACCAAATGTGTCTCCCATTACTACGATTAGTTAATAGGTTGTTATAGGTTGTGTTATTCATATTTATAATGATTGTTTTTTAGGCAACCAGATGGTAGTTTCCATTGTCAATCTATTCACCCTTATTGAGGAAAAATTACATCTCTAGGCCATAAGAATAAGTTTCTTTCATATGAAAATCACCTAATATATGATGATGCAGATTCATCTAGTTCTCTTGAGGAAAGTTGAGATCTAATCATTTGGTTTTGTTCCACTAATTTAACCCTCAACACCTTGCATTACATCTTATTCCTGTACTAGTTATCTTCATCCATGATTGGTAGTATTATATATCTCCTTTAGTCTAGTATATGATCTAGTAGTAGCCATGAATGTCCACCTCAACCAATTTCTTCGATGACACATATGGTATATTACAAATCACATAAAATCCATATGCCTCTATCGTAATATCAAAACCCATCTCCACAACATCCCACTTTACTTCATTGTATCGACATCTGCACACCCATATGATGATGTAACCCATCTAATGAATGTAATTATTCACTTTTATTTTTCAAGGTAAACCATTAATTAATTATTGTTAGTTATAGTTAATATAATCATCATGTTGGATGATTTATAAATGATTACTATAGGCATAACCCATGCTAGTTTAAATACCATTTTCCCATAGTGGTCACATCATAACCTTTTTCCCCATCTCACCACCAATCCTATGTCCCCATGATATTATTCCCTACCCTCCTACACATACCATTAAATTGTACTTCACTCAAGATCAAGTTATATGTCAATTGGGGAAATATTTTTTCCATAAATAACATGTTAGCCATATGCCTTGAGACATTACATGATAAGCATTGTTGAAATATTTAAAAATCAAATACAAGGTTATCTTTAAAAACATTCCTATCCCATGAAATTATAAACAAAGACCTAGAAAGACATCGCCTTCCTACTTAAGAATATAGGGTGGTTAGCCTATTTTGAAAAATTAATGGGGTTTGAAGAATAAATATTAGAGGAATTTACTAGTTCATTTAAAAATAACAAAGCGACTATCAAAGGGTTGTAAATAAAGGTAACTGAAAGATCTTTGAGTAGAATTAATGGCCTACCCTAAATAGATATATGGGAAGAAATGGTAACCTTCTGAGAAGGTCATGATAAATTAAGCTTCTATCTCTACCATAGGTATGAGAAAAAGCTATTATGCTCATTCTAAAGTATTTCACTTATGAAGGAAGACATTATATGTTATATAGTGTAAATTTTAAGTTTATTAATCACCCAAGGCATAAAATTAGAATAAATGTGTTAATTTTATAGTAAACATGCTAAAGAAAATGGCAAAGTAATATCAGAGTGACAACCCTAAAACTTTGTCCCATCATTGCTTGATACAACTCATTATTGAAGATAGCCTTTAAAGTAGATAAAGATCCAATGTAACTTGGAAATAATTTATGTAGTTTCAATTTGAAGAAGAATATGAGGAAGAATAAAATGTTGAAGAGGAAATTGAAGCAAGTGATGAAGAGTAATCAGATTAATAAGAGAAGGAAGTTGAAGAAAAAGGTGAAGTTGAAGAGGAATCTCAAGAAAATGAATAAAATAAAACTCATGTAGTAAATGAACCTGTAGTAGAGGTAGTAGGAGAGACAAGGGTAATAAAGAATATGTGAATATTGATTTTTCCACATTTTTCATTTGATGAATAAGTAGCCCCTCCAAACCCTAAACAATCAAGAAGCCCAAATTCCTCAAGTATATAGAAGATGGTCACACAAACCAAGGGGGAAACTAAATAAAAATCATATCTCCTCTCTTATGATACTCAATATCAACAAGAACTCTTCTAAAAATAAAATTGTATAAATTGATGTTTGTTTGGCTAGTATCAGTGATGAAGAAGGTTATTCTTCCTTTGGTTCAAACCCTTTACAATAGAATGAAGAGAGAAAGTAAGAGAAATTGATTGAAGCAAGTGATGAATAGAAGTCGGTTAAAAGAGATGAATAACTACCTGAATAAAATAAAGACAAGGGATATGAGATTCCTACAACATCATCTCAAGGAGAATTGTAAACCCTATAGCAAGCACTGAGGAAAATTAAATTAATAAGGGGGAAAGTGTGGATGCTTAAATAAGGTAACAAATTTGATACATTAGCACAAGTCACTTCACAAATATAAGACCTGATTTTACTGACTGAGTCTCAACCTATTGCCATATCAAAACTAGTGACCAAATAAGATCCATTCATGTTATTCAAATATCTATTGCATGCACTTATACATAGATAGATAAACTTGACTCAATATTTCTTTTCTTTGAAATGTATCTACAAGGAAATGAATAGTTCCAAATTGCATAGTTAAATTGGTTCAAACACTATAGCTAGTTGAATAAAGAAAACATAGAATTGAAAAATAAAGCTTAAAGAGATGCATAACAACTCAAGAAACTAGAAACAAAAGTTAAAGAGTTATCTTGGTTGAAAGATCTATTATTGAGATGTCGGTCACCTGCCTAGGTTTACTCTATTTACCTTGAAGAACAATGGTTGAAATTTTAGTTTTAGAGAGTATATTGTGATCTTCCACAAATGGTAATAGACCCTTAGTCTTTATTTAATATGTATAATGGTAGTACCCATTAATAATGGGCTCAATTATGTGAATTCTATTTGCATAATTATGATATACAACATAATGTAGAATAGAACCCTAATTTATATGTAGGAGATGTCTTGCTCAAAATTTTTTCTTCATATTTGGTACATGATAATAACAAGGTTTAAGAAATAATAGACTACAAGTGAAAATAAAATTAATCAAACTTGATGATAAAAGGAGAGTATATTGAGCTTGAGGTGGAGTACACAAATGTATTTATTTAATGAAATAAGTAGAAGCTCAAAACTATTACTTGGGATTGTTAACTACCATATGATAATATGCATTCAAAGCTTGTGGGTGTAGATGGAATGAGCTTACTCCTAAGTTGAAGAAAAAGGAACTATTATCTTCACATAATCTCAAGGATGCCTTTGATTGAGTTCATACTTACATAGAGATTAGAAGCAAGGTAAATTTTAGTGGTGAATATTCATTAATTTATGAACATTCCAATTTTTAAATTTTGGTTTTGGTGATTTTTCAGGGTTGGTAGATGGGACCAAATCACCAAAATTTTAGGGATATAAATTATTTTGGGGGTCAAATCATTAACCATTTAAAATAATATATAATATTACACTTCAATTCACCACATATATATAGTAT
>JARHVA010001457.1:755000-775000 GCA_037957365.1 Torreya grandis
AAAAGGATGATAAACTAATCTATACCATAATACTAATAAATAATTTCAAACTCAGATAAATAAATATTTGAATCATAATACTAATAAATGTTAAATATATAAAGTAATTAATTCTTAAAGATATTCATTTTAGTAAGGATAAATGATACTTAGGTTTATTTTGAATAGGAACATCTTGACTTTAAATAGGTGTAAATTATGTAGGACCACTATTCTGGATCAATCATCAAAATATAGATATCTTACTTATGTATCCACTAACACTACTATCAAATATGGACACTAATGTCAATGTTAATGTTTGACTATGACATATGTTTCTAGTATAAAATATTGACTATATTTAGATGTAACCAACTTCATTTTTAATGGTTTTTCACCTTTCTACTGATGTATTCAAATATGGGATATAATTTGTCACTCTTTATTGATTGATCGAACCATATCTCTTCACCCTTAGAATTAATTTACTAAAAATGGGTTAGCGGGCTCATGATATTGATCTAACACCAAAGACCTCTTTATCAATGGGTTTTACCTACATAATAAATTCTACAAGGAGGGGCTTAAACTTATGTAATCATCCTATATGTGTGGCAAAGTGTATACACAAGGATACAATATAATATATGATGATGATGTAGTGATATAGCTTGTTTTTTTACAAATATCACTCATGGGTTGATCTTTTAATGTTTCAAACCTATAATATAACTAATCCTATGCTTGATATGAAAATATGGATGAATAGGTTAGAATTGGTTGGTTGTGTAGTTTATTGATTTAAATTTTGTAGGTGTTTGCATGGTATCTGCTAGATGAGCATGATGAGAATTAGACTTGTATTTATACCACAACTTTTTAAATTATCTCATGATAGGGTTTAATAAAACAAATAGGTCAACTTATAGGTTTGGAAACATCTATATTTTGGATGAATTTTGGAAACTACATAATAGATGAGAATTTGGACACTACCATCAGTGGTAATGTCCTTCTATGGGTGACAGTGTCCAAAAGGATATCAAATAGGTATGGATCTAAAATTGATAGTGAACGATGTTTATCAAGGTTTAATTTTTCTATGTAGTATAATAGACCTAGGTCATCATAATTATATGGATAGAATTAAGATATAAGCATTTTGACATAGTGAGATGTTGAATGCAAGCATTTCAACAATATGAACGTATAGTACTAAAGGGTAGAGCGATGATTGATATTTTTTAAATTTATAAGACTAATATGTTATATATATTCCATTTTAGTATTTATATTTTCCCCTCCCCATTTAATTTAGTAATGCATAAATATTGAATTACTAGGTTAAAGGAATGAAATGCATACATGGGTGTATACAAAACACCTTTCCTTTGCTTGAATCCACTTTGAGTGATTTGCTAGTGTATGACATATAACCAAGACCATGTTATAAAAATAATTAGTGAATATAATCTAAAATTATAAATAATTTAAGTCCTTAAAAAAATAGAGTAAGGAAGGAGTACACCTGTGTGTCAATGCAACCATGTTGCCTCTTGATTCTTTTACTTGGTAAAGATGATTCCTTATGAATAATTGGATATGGAGGAGGCTCAAACCTAAACCTTGGATATTTAAAGAGGAATATTGGAAGGTATTATTCCACCAATCCATTGTAAGGATGGGTTTTGACACGGCCATTGAGATCATTATATCTCAATTGCATAACTCAAGTATGAATATATATACTCTAGTATATAAGATTATTTTATTATTTAATCACTCAATATATAAATCTAGTGAATTTTAATGATTTAATCACTTCAAATTATAAAATGGGCTAACTATTGTAGTAGAAAAGGCTTGATAATAATACATATTGGTGTAATCAATGTGTCTTGGTGAATAGTATAATTGGTAAATTTTGATTTTGTTGTTGTAATATCATGGTTTGAGATTGACTATATGTGCCATAAATATGAAAATATTTGTTTCAAATCTATGAAAAATTGGTGCAATGTATAGGATTATGACCTATGTGTATATATAACTCAAGAAATTGAGCTAGAGATTGTGCAAGTGTTATAGAAATACTAAGTAAGTGTGGATATCATGTCTTTATGACATGCCCTCAATGAAATATAGAAATATTAAGAAGGTGTATATGTGTGGAGGTCATGCCTTTGTGATATCCCCCCACTAAAATATATAATATTGAAAATGTGAAGTCATGCTTCTATGACATTCCTCAACTGATACCCCCTCCCATTTTTGAGGCAAGGAAATAGAATCTAGAAGGTACCTTACCTCAAAAGGATAAGTTAGTTGTATAATTTGTGTATGAATCATGTAGTATATAAGGATAATATTTTGAAGCAGACATATCAATTAATTTCATGGCATGTGATCACATCAAGTCCTAAGATGCATGATATAAATAATAGTAATGTCTAGAGAGTAAAAATACAAGCTCAACAAACAATTAAGCACACACATAAGAGAACTCAATGTAATGTAAATGAATGATCAAAGGAGACCTTATATAAGAGGCATGTTTAAATTGCACACAATCAAAATGGATGGCATATTTAAATGTCTAATTGACATGGAATGACATATTCAAATTTCCAAACAACATAGAATAAAATAGGGGCCAAAAAATAAAGAACATATTCAAATGTTCCACAAGTAAGATAATAACGAAAAGTGCAATACCCTCAAGAAAGTGACAATGTGAATAAATTAAGTATAATCAACCATCATAAACATAATATACTATTCTCTACATATATGTGTTAGAAAAAATTGTTATATAGCATAGCATATCAAGTACACTATGAGATATATGAGCATGGACATATACATGTGTAAGCATTAGTATTGTAAACACCAAAATCATGTCTACTCCCCTGGTCATTCTCCTCATTTTCTCCCCCCTTGGTCCCCTTCGTCCACTTTACCACTCCTAACCCATATCTTGTTAATTTGAAATAATTATTTATTTTAATTAACAAAAGTCCCTTTTCCCTCTCCTTGCCACCTCACCACCCTTGGATACCCTTCTTGGATTCCCCTCATTCCCTTCATGACCTAGACTCCCATTCCAACTTCTCCTCTCGCCCATTTTAATCCCTTTCAACCGTTTCTCCCTCGGACTAGCTGACCTGGCGGTTGGAAAATGGATGAAAGGCTATTTTTAGCCTTTCTCTGGCCTTTCATCCGCCGACGTCGGTCAACTGTCGACCGACGTCGGTGATATGGCCGATGTCAGCATCCTTCATAACAGTTTTCACATCCGTTATCTCTTCTCTCTTGGCTCTCTTCGTCTCTCCTCTCGCATAACCCGACTCTGGTATCTTGCACTCTGATCATCAATCCATTCTTAGACCCTACCACTCTGCCAATCTTCAAACCAAGCCTCTCATTCTCTCCCTCAAGTGTAACAACATGTATTCTGGCTTCAGCAACTCCACCAGCGATGGGACTTTCATCACCAGTAACACCAACAACAGGTACACCACTCTACAATGATTTCTTCAGCACACCACAGGTAAGTTTTCTTCTGTGTTTTCATTTGTGTTTTCTAGTCATTTGTTTCTAAACTAGATTCAACACTCTTATCCCCTAGACCAAAATCTGACCAAACTAGACCAGTCCCGAACCCTGTCTCTCTGCTATCCCTGTCTTCTGCTTGATCCCTCTGTTGGACCATATACTCTGCCCATTCAACCAGAATCTCAGACCCAGACCCTAAACCATTCAACCAAGCCCAAAAAAAGACTCCCAAATCATTCAAGTAGACCACAGACCTGTCCACAGACCAAGAACCTGACCAAACCCGTCCACAGGCCACTGCCCCGACCGACGCCGGTCATTACCACAACCGATGTCGGCAGACCCAGATAACTGACGCTAGTAGGACCACCGATGCCGGCGACTGTGACCAAGCTAACAGCATCATTCAGGTGTCATTCCTCCATAGCCAAAGAGGAGTTCTCACAGCGTCTGGATTATGGTGCGAACGACTACATCCAGGTATCTTCTAGCCTTGACCATTTCCTTAAGTTTCTTAATTCTCTCTTGAATGTAGAAAGTGAAATTAGCGTAGAAACATTCTGGCACGCCCGGTGGGACCTTAGGGCTTCCTTGGGTTCCTTTCGTTCTTTTTTCATTTAGGTGCATTAGGTTTCTCCCTCTTCACCCCTTTCTTCTTTTCCAAACGACATTATAAGCAAGAATAAAAAGAACTTTTCTTTTCTTTTCTTGCACTTCTAGACTAGTCAAAAATCATATCCTTCAAACCCTTTCTCAACTTGTATTCATTCCAACTTCACATTTCGACTTGGGGCTTAAAACACATTGCACTTTCATTTCTGATTGCTTGCATTTTCTTAGTCCACACTTAGTAATTAATAACCGCATATTGAATTAATCTAGTCCACTTCATGTTACACAACCTAAACCACGTGCACAAATCAAACATCAAACAATACTTGAGACAAGGCCCGACTGGGATTTCATCCCCTAGTAGATACCTTACCCCTACCTGGTAATCTCTCTTGGATTTCATCACCAAGGGGAAAGCCCACTCCGTTCTCTGGCAGAGGATAATCTCTAGGCAAGGTATATTTTGGCTAAGCGAGACCAGCTCATCACTGGGCTCGTGAAGTGAGGGGAGCTTGCTCCTTAGCACCAGGCCACGTACCGAACCTAATATAGACTTCTTGAGTGCCTGAACATACCTGAAACCATCCATAGACTACCTCTTCTAGGACCCTTCTTCCAACCAACCTCCCAAACATCATTTTAAGGCATAAGCCACAAGATTCTAAAAGTTGATTCTTAAGATTTAACGCTTAGTGTCTACCTGTCTCCATTTATTTTTCTGTTCTTATCTGCTTTGTTGAGTTAGTGAGGATGCCCTTCTTCCTTTTTTCCAAGAATCTTCAAATTCACTGAGTTTCTGGAAACCACAGTCACCGGCATCAGCTTTACCACCGACGTCGGCCTCCCTTCTCGCCGGCATCAGTTATCTGACCAACGTCGGCCGTCTGATATCACTGACATCAATTTTTCAAATAACGTTGGTCACTGTCACAGTCCTTTTTTCCAAAAACAATAGCCTAAAACCCGACTCATTTTTCTGCTAAATCCTCATTCTGAGTTTCTGACACTGAGAAAACACAGTTTCCAAAACCTGACCCTCTTCTTGACCATGCTCCTTCATCCTTAACCAATCCTATAATGGAGTTCCACTCAGAGACTGAAAGAACTCCTACAGGACCGACCCCGACTCAGACCCCCATCATCCCTGAAGGGGACCAAGATTTTGAAAGATTCTTGGACCTCAACATCATGGCCCTCCAAAACTATCTCACGAGAAACCCAATGCGAGACCTTTCAAGTGAAGTGGCGATGACATCGACACCATTCGCTACCCAACCTTTTATGGACCCAGCCTTTTGCCTCAACCATTGACCCGACCATGGCCAATACGCAAAGTTTGGCCTCCTCATCTATTTTCGAACCTATCTCCATCAGGGTTCCATTACCCCCTCAACCACATGCAATTCAACCAAGTTCTACATCATACCAAAACTTGATTGTCTTGACCCCTCACACTCTTGTGCCCGTACACGCAGGAGTGACAACCTATCCTTTTATTAGTGTTGCCACTCAACCACCTATGGCGGTATCTAGTCAACTTGTGTCCTCTAACTTCATGACATAAGCCCCTTTCACCATGACATCTATCCCTATGACGTACTATCCATATGGTGTGCCTATAGAAGCGCAACCAAGTACGTCATATGCCTCTTCGACCACCTTCCAAGTACCCTACAACTTAGGGGGTGCCCCACCTGTCAATCCGTTAGCAGACGTCATCAAAATGCTGATGGACAAAATGTCCAGTCTCGAGACCTCTATCTCTGGTTCACGCAATGCTCTCTCGTATGAGCAAATTTGCAACGAGCCGATCCATCCTTCTGTCTCTATTCGACCATACCCCAACCAATGGGAGCTTCCTAAATTCACTCGCTTCTAGAGTAAGAGGACCTGCAACAAGATCTATGGGCATTCAGACATGCCTGCTATCTTATTGCCCATGACGATGCGTTACTTTTATGCACGTTCCCTATGTCCCTTGCTGGCCCTGCCCTTGATTGGTATGGTTCTCTTGCCAGACATTCTATCTTTTCATTCATTCAACTTGCCCAATTATTTCTCAACCATTTTTCTATCAACATCACCAAACAAGTCTCAATCATAGACCTCTACTCCATCAGGCAATTCGACGATGAATCAATAGTCAATTTTGTCACCCATTGGAGAGGCTTGATTAACCAGCTCTCCTTCTCCTTACCTCAACTTGAGCTCATTGAGCTCTTTTCTCGAGCATGTGCCAGGCACATCTCTTCTACCTTGTGGATTCAAACATTTCACACTTTCGATGAAGCTTTCACCATGGCTCGAAAGCTTGAACTCTGCGCCATTGAAGAGGATAAGGTCAAATTGCTTAATACCAATGCAAAAACCAATGACCATTCTTCTTCCAGACCTTCTTCTTTTGCCAACTCCAAACCCAAAGGAGTGGCCAACACTGTGGTCATTAGATCACCATCATCAACGAGAACTAATTACTCTTAACCTTCTACATCTCCAAGCATCACCAAAAAATTCCAACAACGGTACATCTAGCATTCATACACTCCACTTGGAGAATCATACGCTTCCATTTTGGAAAAACTACTCAAGCAGGGGGTCCTCAATCTCCCTCCAATTTGACCACCTCAATTCGACCCTTCAAAAGCCCTCCCTACATGGTGTAGGGAGGCTGACTTCTGTCACTTTCACCGCGTCCATGGCCATGACATCGACAATTGCCGAACCTTCAAAAACATCATCCAAGACATGATCGATAAGGGGATCTTATTTTAGATAACCTGAATGCCCCACCCAACCAACACATCGACATTTTCAAACAACCATTTCGGAACCATCCACCTACTCAACACAACATCCAAACCATAACCAATGACTCTCATGACCATAACATTCACACAATCAACACTATCTTGCCTCTTGTCCCTAACCAACCTCCTCCATCACAGGATGAAGAACTTTCTTCTCCTATTAGTTCTCCATCTACCTCCCTTATATTGGAGGATGCCTTGACCATGTCAATGCCATTAACCCTACCTTCATCCGAAGACCCTACCTTGCCTACTCCTCAACTACAAGCAGAAGGCACGATCATCCCTGCCTCCTGCCCTCTTGAGGAGCCGCACTCTCTTATTTCTTCTCCACCAAGAGAAGACCCAGTCTCTTCACCCATTTCGATCGAGGATGATCCAGTCACGGTTTCCTCTTCTCTTTTGCCTGAGATTGCTACATCTCACTCACCTCCATCCACATCCAAACTCAAGCCCGCATATAACCTCACCTCGTACAATAGTGGCCCTCGACCCAAACCAACGAAGGCTACTAGACCACACCGGAGGATTCCTCCCCTACCTTCGTCATTACCTTAAATTTTAGGCCCGCATCCGTCCACTTTAATAGGGGTGTTGCCCACTCCCATATCTCATAGAGGCAATTTGCCTCCATTATCCTCCCTCAACCCACCAGACATATATCTCCTCCAAACCATTGATCAATGCCTCTTTCACCTCTCAAACCAAAGTCATCTACTTCCACTGCAATAAGACATCTAGACCCATTAGCAGGTTCTTATGCCTTGCTGTTACGGCACTTGTTGCAGTCCTCTCACATTAATCTTCTACCTCTTAGACCATATCAATCTCTCAGACCAAAACCCCCCTGGTTCGATGACACTCACATTTGTGCATATCATCACATGCCTGGGCACGACACCGAGCATTGTTGTGCCCTCAAGGTTGTCATTCGCCAATGTCTGGGGAATGACACCCTTCTTCTCGACCACATCGTCAACAAACCTTCAACACCAACCTAATCATCAACTCTCGGATCAAGACCATCTTGGTTCGACAACTCTAAATTCTGTCATTATCATCTTACTCCGAGACATGACACTGAGCACTGCTGCGCTCTTAAAGTTATCATTCGTCAACACCAGAGAAAGGATTCCCTTCTCATCAAGGATCCTCTTGACCACCCCTTCGACAAATCATCAACACCTACTCATTCTTCTCAAACCTCGTCACCTAAATTGGGATCTCCATGCCCGATTATGATCCCTTCGCCACCTTTAACCCCCTTATTCAACATCAACACAGTCAATCTGGCCACCAAACCTCAACCAACCTTGACTAATCTATCACACATTCTCCCTAGCCACTGGGGGAATTCAACTTTCATCCAAACCTCAAACCTTTCAACCTAGTCTCGACCACATATCAATCACGTTTTTAATCCTAACCAAGCATCGACCCAACCTCGACCAAACATTCCACCTGACCTCAACCAGACCGTTGACCCGACCTCGACCAAATATTCAACTTATCCTCGACCAAACATTCAAACCGATTTCAATCAAACCTTGATCAAATCTCAACCAACTTCTTCAACATTGACCCCAAACTTTGACCAAACATTGACCAACTCCTTCAAACATCAATCAACATGCGACCAATTTGGAACAAAGCAAATGGGGCAAGTTTGCTCCTAATTGACTCGAACCTTGCATCATAACACAAGCATGGGTCAAGACTTTGTCAGAACCTAAGCCCCTTTACGTCTTGCCTCTTTAACCAGTCCATTGTTAGTCAAGTAATTATTCATTTGATGTTTAACTTGAGCTCGATCCCTTGAGCAGTCCCTGTCACCATCATTCCTATCTCCTTTCAACCCTCAATCCTAACCCTTTTGGCAAGCATGAATGCTTTGTCCTAATAAAAGGGAAACCCTTTAAACCTCTATAGTCAAGTGCATGACCAAAAGTCCAGTCAACAAATCAATCAAATATATATAAAAATGGGATGCATATTCCAAGGTCATAAACTATAAAAGTAGACTGCTCCCTCGAAGGACAGCTGCATCATCATTACTGTATTTACTAGACTGCTCCCTTGAAGGACAGCTAGGCCAAAGTCATATCAAAAACATAAAAAGTAGAATATAGACCACTCCCTCAAAGGATGGCTATGCATAAATTTTGCTACATACACAGCACTATCTCTGAAGCTTCCCGCATCGATTAGCTTTATGACATGACCCCAAAGCAAGACAATATCCCATCGCAGGCTTCTCGCATCGATCAGTCTGCCTTCAAAAAAAAAAACTGACTGACAAAACTTTAGAGTCATGGACTTGTCTATAGTCGTTCTTGGGACCACCTATAAAAGGGGCAAAGTTGTTCCTGCCAACAAGGGTTCCCCCTTCCATCTTATTATTAAACCTATCACCCCTGCATACTCAAGGGATTTTGAGCTCACTCAACGTCAAGTGATTCGATTGCTTCTCTAACATAATCACTAGTCCACGATGTGATGCATGAATGGGTCTTTTGTTTCTAAAAAACCCCTATCCATGGTCTCATTCTGGTCCTTGTCAATGAAAGAGCAATTTGCCTTTCGCTTTTGACACATCTTGGTCACGCCTCCAGCCAAATCATTATCTATCCAAACTCAAACCCAAACCAAACCAATCCAACATTTTCAGACTATTGACATGACCTATTCCATTTCACATAGTTTCTGTGGACACCAATACACATGAAAACTATCGACCCAACACAATTTATGTTAAGCATAAACCAATACTTGCTGAAGCATAAATAGACCTCAATTCATTTTTAGCATACATCCATCATGACTATGGAACATTGCTAGGGATGAAAGACCCCTCGACAAATGTTGCAAAATACACCATTTTGAAAAGGCTGCACCATCATCTTCTTCCCCTCATCATTCATCATGACCAAAACCAATCTATCGACCACTTTGACCCCCTGTCTACCACTCAGACCCTTTGTCTGAACTACATTGGTCTGAGGCCCTATGACTGGGGCTATGTAGGCAGCACTCAGATGATACGACATCGTCTGGGGTTAGCTCGACCACCCTTTTTTGTTCGTCTCTCTGATGGAAAAACCTTCTTTCTTCCTTTTGACTATGACCTTGCCCTCAACCAAGACCAATTCCATCCCTTTGACTCTTCCTCCCTTCTAGGGAGAACTACATTGGCCTGAGGCCCTTCCACAAGGGCTATGTAGGTAGCACTCAGATCACATAATGTCTTCTGAGGTTAGCTCGGCCGCATCCTTTCATCCATCCATCCACCTCGACCAATGACCATTGGAGATCATGCCTATCTCCTCCGACTTCGACCACTTCCAAAGCAACGTTGCCTTGGTTTTTTTTGCATGTATGCTACCTCATGATTGGTTAACAAAATTATGTGCAGACTATTTTTGACCCTCACAAGTATAGGATCACAAGCTGGTTGATCCGCACTACTTATGACTTTTTCATGTTTTTGGGAGCACTTCCTGAGCCTAGGATACCTGGAACATGATGACCATTTGGAGCTACAGCTATGATTGAATAACCCGATCAGTAGATGACTAAATGCTGGGGCCCAGTTACTTCAATTTTGGCACTCCTTGACCCTTGACCTGTGACACTTTGACCTGACCATCTCGTGCAGTGGTATGCGTGCAATCATGACTTTTGCAGCGTTCACCCTCACCCCTCTTTTTCATCCACTTTTTGTCAAATCAGCACCCGATTCCCAGTTCCCTTCCCTCGACTCCTGCTTTGAGGGGGAATACCTCATCCATAATCGGGGCAACCAACCTCTTCTTATTTTTGTCTTTCAGTTCACTTGAACAACCAACAAGATGAAATTGACCTTATCCTACACCTGGGGCAACCACCTCCTATTTTTGTCTTGCAGTTTGTCCAAAACAACCAACAAGACAAAAAGGGGCAAATGTAGACACCAAAATCGTGTCTACTCCCCTGGTCATTCTCCTCGTTTTCTCCCCCTTGGTCCCCTTCGTCCACTTTACCACTCCTAACCCATATCTTGTTAATTTGAAATAATTATTTATTTTAATTAACAAAAGTCCCTTTTCCCTCTCCTTGCCACCTCACCACCCTTGGATACCCTTCTTGGATTCCCCTCATTCCCTTCATGACCTAGACTCCCATTCCAACTTCTCCTCTTGCCCATTTTAATCCCTTTCGACTGTTTCTCCCTTGGACTAGCTGACCCAGCGGTTGGAAAATGGATGAAAGGCTATTTTTAGCCTTTCTCTGGCCTTTCATCTGCCGACATCGGTCAACTGTCGACCGACGTCGACGATATGGCTAGCGTCAGCATCCTTCATAATGGTTTTCGCATCTGTTATCTCTTCTCTCTTGGCTCTCTTTGTCTCTCCTCTCGCATAACCCGACTCTTGTATCTTGCACTCTGATCATCAATTCATTCTTAGACCCTGCCACTCTGCCAATCTTTAAACCAAGTCTCTCATTCTCTCCCTCAGGTGTAACAACAGGTATTCTGGCTTTAGCAACTCCACCAGCGATGGGACTTTCATCACCAGCAACACCAACAACAGGTACACCACTCTGCAACACTTTCTTCAGCACACCACAAGTAAGTTTTCTTCTGTGTTTTCATTTGTGTTTTCTAGTCATTTGTTTCTAAACTAGATTCAACACTCTTATCCCCCAGACCAAACTCTGACCAAACTAGACCAGTCCCAAACCCTGTCTCTCTGCTATCCCTGTCTTCTGCTTGATCCCTCTGTTGAACCATATACTCTGCCCATTCAACTAGAATCTTAGACCCAGACCCTAAACCATTCAACCAAGCCCAAAACAAGACTCCCAAATCATTCAAGCAGACCACAAACCCATCCATAGACCCATCCATAGACCAAGAACCTGACCAGACCCATCCACAGGCCACTGCCCTGACCGACGCTGGTCATTACCACAATCGACATCGACAGACCCAGATAACTGATTCCGGTAGGACCACTGACGCCGGTGCATGTGACAAAGCTGACAACATCATTCAGGTGTCATTCCTCCACAGCCAAAGAGGAGTTCTCACAGCGTCTGGATTACGGTGCGCATGACTACATCTAGGTATCTTCTAGCATTGACCGTTTCCTTAAGTTTCTTAATTCTCTCTTGAATGTAGAAAGCGAAATTAGTGTAGAAACAAGTATATAAGTTGAAACATGATAATGTATAAATGACCATAAAGCATAAGTAACCTATGGAAATGGTGGTTAAAGAATCATATTCCCCCAACTTACTATATGACATGGGTAGAGAATAGGTCCAATATATATAAGTTCATATATCATGTGTCTGGGTATGCCTATATCACACTCAAAAATGCATGAAACATATGTGTATATAGGGATGAAATTATATGTTATCTACTAACATAAAACAAGCAACATAGATGCCAAGGAGATAATAAGATATATGAATGTTCAAAATTTTTGAATTATTTGAATGCTTTTGTATTT
Organism: Torreya grandis; assembly: GCA_037957365.1. Lineage (NCBI taxonomy): Eukaryota > Viridiplantae > Streptophyta > Pinopsida > Cupressales > Taxaceae > Torreya > Torreya grandis. The sequence goes on from JARHVA010001457.1 coordinate 767,455, forward strand.
TCTTGAATATTAGATCTTTTTGAATTTTTGTATTTTTTAATTATATTTTAATGTTTTTACTAATGTGAATTGAATTAATCAAGTGGATTATGATTGGACCTTTTTGAGTCAAAACAGTTCATATAATGTTCCTCTTCTCTCCTTACTTGCTTAGTATATTTACCATCACCATCATGTGGTACATGAACTAATATTACCTTGTAGGAGAATGAAATACCTTGTTGGTTTTGATCAATTTTAGTTTCAATTTGGTATATATAAAATGAAACCAATGTAAATTTATGTTGAGTTATACAGGGCATGACCCATAATTTCATTTGGATGACACACAGTCCATAAGTAATTGGTAATATTATGTATCACAATGAATTTTTCAAATTTATTTCATGAAGTAAGTCCTTGGTGCTTTAACCAAGTTGTTGAAAATTTATTTCTTTTCAAAACATTTCTTTATCTATATGATCAATATGGTTATGGTGAAAATAAAATCCACCCATGAATAATGTAATTGTTAAATCCTTTTGGCAAGGATTATTTTTGCTTAGTTCAATTGGAAGTGGTTGTGGAGTATGTCAATATGGTGTTGGTCCCATATTGATTAAATTTTGTGAAGGTTTCATATATAAATTTAGAATGCTACTTGTTTTTTCATTATATTCACTTGGTAATTCACTCCCATCATATGTATCATGAACAAAGCATTTTTAATTTTTAGGAGATAGATTTAACTCTTTGTTATATTTGATTACGAAGTGAGAATATTTATGTAAATCCATATATAGGTGGGTATATGAGGTATGCCATTTATGTCATGCCCTTTCCTTTAGTGGTAGAGTGATATCTCTACTAAATGGGAATTGTAGTTCCAAATCTGAAGGTTGATATGTTAAGGGATATGATGTATTTTTAAATCAAATAGTATAATCTATAAGGGATTCATCATCTTGTCATTTGAAGTTTTGAAAATGTTCTAATGTTGATATTAGGATATTGAATGTAGTTAAGGAACCATTTGGTAAAATATAGAACCAATCAAAAGATTCATATTTAGGGATCATATGAAAAGTTTTTAACAATATTTGATCATCATTATCCCAATTTCCAAAAAATGTGCATATTGAATTATAGATTTAAAAAGATATTCATGGCCAAATAATGATGGCAGTATTGGCATGATAAAATCTTGTGTATAAGGATATTCAAATACACATTTTTCAAGAGATTTATTTTGGATAATGCTATCACTATTAGTAACATTTCAAGATGACATTTGTACTTTGATAATTGAAATTTGTCCTTGGGATTGTCCTATAGTACTCATCATAGACATAAGATAGGTATTAGAAATTTTGGAAGTTTGTAAACATATAATAATTGGGTGTAATTAACCATTTATTTAAAATATAGGAACACTATATGTCTCATCATTATGATCATTTTATTTGAGCTTTGCATCACTTGGAACATTTGAAATTTTAGGTAATAGATCTTCACGTGAAAGTTTTGAAACTCTTGGAGATATTACATCTTTGGGAAATTTCGGAACCTTTGGTAAAGGTTTGTCATTTAAAATTTTCAAAAAACTTGGTAAAGGTGTTTTGTTTTAGAACTTTGGGGTATGTGCATGAATTTGGGGAAAATTTTTATGGACATTTTCCCCAACATGTACACATTATGGCCATAATGCATACATGTTATTATTATTAAATCTCAAAAAAATTGAGCCATAACACATACACATTATGTGGTCAAAATGTGTATGCATTATGAGAACTAGGGCTAGTGCTAATAACATGTACATGTTATTTTAACTATGCCTAGTGATAAAAATGTGTATGCATTATGTCTTCATTATGCATATGTGTTACTAAGAACATAAAAAAGGCCCATCTATGGGTAAACACATTTATTTTCATTTTCTTGCTTGCTTGACCTTTTCTTGGGCAAATTATGATCGTATTTTGATTGGATGAGATGAAAAATGCACCTCAATCACATGATACCTAGCCAAATTAACAATGCCACAATGGATGAGACATAAGTAATCAAAAACCAAATGTATTGAAAGTATATTTTGACATTTTTTATTTGCATTATTTAATTGCTAAATCTTAATTTTTAAAGCTCAATCTACTCCAAGAGACCAGCATGTTAATCAACCTCCTAACCCTCCTCATAACCCTCTAAACCCTCTATCTAGCCCTCCTAGACCTCTTATACCTTCACCTAACCCTCCTAACCCTCTTACAATTCAATAATATTCCCTAGGTAGTTAGGATGATCTAGTTACACACATAATTGAAAATAAAATAGAAATTGAATAGATAATTATGAGAATTAGGAACCCCACATTGACCAAAACTACCACACCTATTTGGACAATACCCTATAGTAAATATTAGGTTAAATTGACTCAATAAAAAGTCAAATTGATAGATGGGCATCATTTAAGGATATATATAGGCTTACTATCTTAAAAAATTGTCAACACATGAAGCAAAATATAAATATATATCAAAAGACCTAATTTGTGCCTTATTCATTGACCCAAGAACCAATGCACCTTTTCTAGTAACCACTAAACATTTAGCGATTGACTAATGCCAACAAATTTTGATTATAAATAATTTATAGGAATAATGATGGATGGTGTTTTATTACCCACCATGGTGTCCCATTGTATTTTTTAAGTAAAATCTATGATGAATCTATCCTCAATAAGATTCCTAACTTTTTTGACTATGGTAGATTTTAGGGGTAGGGGAAAGGCTCTGCATAAGATTGACCAAGTGCCCGTTGTGTGCCTAATTGGATTACAAGGATCCCTACCTAAAATATACTTCATCCCAAGAGATCCCTTATATAGTGAAGGAGGTCATGGAGATTAAAACTTTGCATGTGATTAATATGATTAATGAGACACTCATTCAACATATGAGTAGGATTTCTAAGACCAATGCTAAAGATGTTCCACCTAGTGTGCATACTCAACCTCATAATTGTAGATGTTGTGGTGTTATATGCACTATACCTTCAAATTATTATAGTGGTGATTTTTGGGGCTTAGATTATATAATCATGACCAATGAGTTTTTATCATGTACATTTGGTGTGCACACATCAATAATTACACACATGCATGTATCTTTTATATAAATGTCATGTTAAATATAGGTTATATTTATACTTAAAATCTAAAAATTATTGTACACATAATAATATATATGTATTTTTTATTTTATAGGAGGAGAAAGTGGCTACATATTCATTTGTATATCCAACTTATGGGCCATCCACTACTTCAGTTGTCAATGTTACTAGGCCACCATTTACATATATGGAGGTATAATATTGATTTAATATTATACTCTTTATACATGTTTCTATTTATATGGATATATGTTCTTGACTAAAAATCATACATGTTCAAATTAAAATTTTAATGATATATATGTGAATACAAATTATATGTGTGAGATGTGTTGAAATATATAGAGACAAAATATGTAACCTAATAATAATCAACCTTGTAGATAGTCTCCTTTAATGTCTACTGGTGTCTTTCTCATATTGTTTTCAAAATAAATTATTATTCCTATTATTTATAATTGTATTGTTGGTGTTCCTTCATATTTTCAAACTTATTTTAATGCTTCACATTTTTATTGATTATCATCTCTTCTTCATATTATTTCTTAAACATACTTAGTACTTTCATTGTTATTTATAATACCACTACTTATACCTTAGATTGATTGGTTTGTTTGATGGGAGATGGAGGGGTTTTAGGACAAGCCTATTTATGTCCTCTATTTATTTCTACATGATGGGTCACCCTACCCCCTTGTGTTATAATAACATGACATGCGAAATCCAATATAATATATAAGCAAATAATGGGGGAAAGTTGGTGGTTGTTAATAATATGAATTATAGGGGGAGGAAGTTTGTATACATGCATTACCTTTAACATCTATTAGTTATCTATTTTAATTCAAATTAAATATTTTGATAATATGAATTATTAATAAAGGTTAAATATTTTGTACAATGTATTTTACCCTTATTTTTTGATGTGGGTAAAAACACAGGTTTTGAAAGTATCTAGAGCCTTGTACAATGGAGAAAAATATATAACCTTAAATCTCACTAGAAACACCTCTACCAGTGATAAACATGCGACTAAGCATCAAACCAACAACAAATAACTACTGAACTAAATCCCAAGGTAGATAACAAATAACCAATGAAACTTTAACAAATAATTAATAAAAAATCCTTTCGCATTCAACAAATAGCCCAACATAATGAAACTAACTAAAATCCTACCATCAAATAATAGTAAACCCATGGATATTTTATTCCAATGTTCAATACAAATTATATATTACATTCTACCTACTTTCACCTTTGTGATGATCAATCTTTAAAATAGGGCCTTTATTGGGGTTTCCTTTCCTCTTCCTCCAAATTGAAGTCTAATATTTCTTGTCATCAAGAGAGAAGGGTGTAGTTATTTTTATTGAAATATTTTCCTTATAACTTCCACTTAAAATTATATAACTTTGGCCTCTAGAAGGAGATCTTGGTTCTACCATGGCTTCCTCCTCTACTTGATTCAGACCTTTTGAAACTATGATGACTAGGTCAAGAGTTTCAAGTTTATCCTAAGATGATTCTAAGATGTCACTCTCAAAATCAACACCTTCCATGATAAAATGGCTAGTGAAGAATTCTTTCCACCAAGATGTTTCCTTATTTGTTTTTAAGCTTCTATAATCTATGGACAAATGGCCAATCTTGAAGAAATAATAGTAACTAAAAGGCAAGCCTTCATAATCAATATTTTGAGACCAAGATCAGTCTTCAACTTTTAGGTCTATTTTTTTAGGAAGATACTTGGAGGTGTCAAATTTAACTAGTATCATGTCATAGTTAATGTATGAAAAAAAAATTTTAGTAGGTTCAACTTGATTCAACTCACCTAAGGTATTATATATTATCTTGTAATAATGATTATACCAAAAATGGAGAGAAATGTAATGGAGATGAAACCAAATGTTTCTAATGTTAAAGGGTTTAGTTAATAAGTTGAAGTTTTGGAGCTAAGCTTTCATAACAAGGAGTAATAATCTAAAATCTGCAGCTAGTTTTGAATCACTTCCTTTTCCTCTATGCCATGAAACATCATAATTCTAAATATTTTTGCACTTAGATATATTTCCATCCTACCTTGAAAAATAGGTTGACAATGCTCTAAATTCTACGCATTAAGATCTGGGAGTTTCCACCAATGGTTAACAAATCTATAAATGATGCCCCTAGTCAAGAATTATTTTTCATTTTTGAATATAGATTGAGACTTAACCTTGAAAAATTTCACCACTATGTTTGACATATCAGGGTTGAGAGGATTTATCTTAGATCTAGGCACTTGCTTTATGGAGTAAATAGGCTCAGCAAATGGTTGGTCCCTTTTTCATTTGTTTAATTGAAAAACACCCTACCATGATCTGATCTAAGGCAAGGCACTCCCCTGAGTCTCCCTTGGATTCTTGATTCTATTATTCCTCTCAAATCAATGCCAAAATAAACCCTTGCATATCATTTATTTATTTCAAGAATGAAACCCTCTCACAGACATCTAATAGGGTTTTAATAGGCATGGGAATGGTAGGAAGAATCTTCAAAGTTTAAATTAGGAGTGGGATAATAGTATGTATTTTACCCTTATTATTTTATGTACATTTGACCCATTTAATTACATGATTGTTAATAAAATTAAATAATAAAAAATACAACATATAATAAATGAAATCATAGCTTGAGTTATAAAAATAGAAACTATGTTCATCCATTACATCCATGTGTATTTCTTAATATTAAAGAAAATTAGTAATAAGGTCTAAAAATAAAACTATAAGGTATAAATCTAAAAAAATCCTAAAAGATAAGTATTAAATCCTAAGGGATACCTATGGTTTGGTAGGATTTGAGAAATATTCAGGTTCATCAATGTGTTTTACCCTAATTTAGATTAATTTATTAATCTAATTATGACATAAAATATGTATATTCAAATTGCATAATGTATAAAAGTTAAGCATACACATGAATGCATAAGATTAAAATTTATTTAACACACAATCTTATTAAATATTTAAATTACCACAAAGGATAATATACTTAGCATTATTTTATACTATACAAGAGTAAGACACATGGTAAGAAATAAGGAGTTTGGAAACTAGGACTATGGGTTACTCGGTGCAGGATTTAGATCTCTATCTATCTTTGGATAATACTATCCACCTTAGGTTAGTAGAATAAGATGGTATGTTCTATCTTGGATGATTTTTTATTATAGTTTTTATTTCATTTTTTTCACAAGAAAATGCAACTACTTATCTTTCATATTTGTATTTGATTTTAAGGGATTATTTGTATACAATATCTATAATTATTTTTCCTTTCAATAAAACCCTAGGTCCTCTTGTTAAGAGATAAAAATTTTAATTTTTTTGGAAGTGTAATGGATTAATATAACCCCAATCATCCCCATTGATGATGGATCACTGCATATGTATCCACTATTCCATAGAGGGAATTCAAGCCACTCATAGTTCTTCCACTTAATTTTAATGTTAAATTATACCCCTTTGCTATATATATGCATCTATAAATATATATTTTGATAATTGATAATGTTTACTCGTGACTTAGATTGGTGTGACTGATTTATGAATTGGAAGGAATAAGGCATTTTTTCTCAATATGTATCAGTGTATATATGTTTGATAGATAAGTGCCAAATGCATAATAAGTCTACACTTGATTTATATTTATATGTGTGTATTTGGTTAATTTATCACACTACCAACATGCTAACAAAATGGTCTAGCCCATAAGGATAATTTTATTTTAAAATTTGACCATTATGGGGCAAAGGGTGGAACTATCATATTCAAATGGTGTCATCTAAGTATGATGGTTTTGTATATGAGACAGGAACACTAATATCAAGATCTAGAGATGTTTAAGTATGATAAATAACTAGTTTGAAAAAAACTAAAAAAATCATATAGGTGAATGTCATCAACTTGGAAGGATTGGATGCATATAAATCATGTGGATGTGATTAAATGGTGAATAAGAGGCATATATATGTAAACAAGCTATTTATGGTTAAGGTGGATCAAAAGTGGAATTATCGAGTGTTCAATACCATATTTTAGTATCTAATTCCATTACTTTAATCTAGCACTGAAATGTAATACAAATACTAGAGTAAAGGGATAAAAATATACTTGAGGGTGTATAACACACTTTTCTTTAGGATATGGCTCCAAATGTGTAGCTTTTTCCAAGCAAAAACTACAATAAATATGTAGTAGTCAATGTCTATTTATTAAATTACAAGTTTGAACTATAACTGAAATTTGAAATTTAAGAGAATCAGTACCCGTATATGTGGGTGAAACCATGTTGCCTTGTAATCTATTGAATATGATGTTTTCATGTTCAAGCAATGAATAATGACCTCTTG
>JARHVA010001457.1:780000-855000 GCA_037957365.1 Torreya grandis
TTGAGTATAACAATTAGTCACATAAAATTCCAAGGGCCACCTACAAGGGACACGAATATGTTGTAACAAACAAGGCCAAGGTCTTCATGTAATGAACATAAATATTCCACTTCAAAAAATTCCAAGTGCTACACACAATACACATATAATTACTAGCTTATCATATAATAGAATAAAAATATCAATGTATCATAGAAAAAGTAAATACTAGTCTACACCATCCATATGTATCAATATCATAACATGGTATAAGGGAATATCCATCTAACATTATGTAAGATATGAGTAACAATAAATACATGTGTAAACAACCTAGATAACTCAACATGGTAGAGAGAGCATACAAATATATAACTTGTAATAGTGAAACCTATAGAATAAGATGCCCTGAATATCATCATAGCTACTAGGTAGAGAAAAATCCAATATTTATATGTCCATGTGTAACATGTATGTATTGTGTTGCAATCATATACCATGAAATGCATGTGTGTATGAAAATAATTTGTTGTATACCACACATGTGATAAATAACATATGTAAATAGTATAATATAGTAAGTCCAATTTATCCCAAGTGTGGGAGTAGTTGGGACAACTATTAGAGTAGGATCATCCTTGAGGTTCTTCCTATGTGATCTTTTTCAATATCTTCAAGTCTACTCCTAGAAACCCATCCCTAGTTTACCACTTATTCTATGTTGTTATTCATTTCATTTTGTGGAAGTGTTCACAGGGCCTCCAATTTGTTTTAAGTTTTTTTTAGTGCAAGCTATATCCCATTTTTTTAAAATATATTAATCTAAAACCACATGATGTAAAAACATTTGAATATTTTCAAGAGGTCATTTATTTACAAAGTGTTTGAATATAGAGAGTCAGATCTTCAATATATTTTAAGATAGCTTACATTTGACCTTGAATAACCATGTTAGCTATAATAATTCCCAAACCATGGTCATCGACGATATTTCCCCTACTTTTTTGGATAGTGGAAACATGTACCAATTTAGATAAAAAAAATATTTATCATCACCTTGAATAGAAATGGGATACAAATAAAATAATTTATAATAGGAGAGTGGTTAGGGTTTTGGGAATGCTTAGGCATATAAAGTGTTTAAAACCATAGAATACCAAAAACAAAATAGGAGGATGAAAACTATAATAACATGGAAATTAAATTATAAATAATAAAGTTTGAGTGACTCTAAGTTTTAAACCCTAAGGGAGACCTAGTTTTTGACATGGTTCAATTAGTATACAACAAATATGTTTTACCCTAATTTAGTTTTAAAAAACTGTAATAGGATAGAAACTATTATAATATTTCATATTGATAAATATGGAATTCAAGAATACATCTTAATGTAAAATACTAAAATCAATTGTAATTATTTGACATGCAACATCTTTTAAATATAGTAAGTATAGTAAAGGGGAGAGTACTTGATGCAAGAGCATCTGGGTTCATAAGCAATATTTAATCAACCAAAAATATGTTATTTTAGGAATTTGTCTAAGTTTTTAAATTTTGTAGTAGTATCTTATGTTGTAAAAACCTTATTTATGATGTTTTTTATCATCTTTATTTATGCAAGTGTTTAATATAGGTCGATGGTGTTTGTGTGAACATATGTGTTTACATTATTTTATGTGTTTTTGTTTCACAATTCTATATATTTATTATCTAATAGATCCTATAAAGCTTAGTGAAAGTTGTATTAATTTTTCATTACCACATAGTAGTGTGGATATCCATGGTACATTTATAGGACTGTATGACATCTCTTGAAAAGCAAAGTATTTATTAGAGTTTTTTCTTCACTATAGATATTTATGAGTAGGAGAGATTTCATGGAAGAATTGGATCTTCATTCCATAATCCATGTGTTGAAATATTAGTCATTTGGAAAGCTTGTAATAAATTATTATACCATTATTGAAATGATATAATATTCATGACTTCATGGTAAATGGGTATTTTTATTGTGATTTTATGCAACTTTTAATGTGTTTTTTATGTATCCCAGAAGGATATGTTGTGTACTATTTGGATATTTGATCCTAAAAGTCATGGAGGCTTGTAAGGATTTATTTAATAATTTGTTGGATCTATTATGTGATGTGTCAATCTATAATGTATTATTATGCCTTAGAAATGTGGAGACATTTAATGTTTGTGGCATTATAATGTTTGTTAAATTTATTAGTGTGGTAAAATCACTTAATGTAAGTAGGTGAGTATTTCAATATAAGCATGCCCATAAACATGTGCTAAGGGACTTATTTTGGGTAGTGAATATTATATATAATTTTTTTACTCTAATATCAACATACTTGTAAAGACTGTGAATTAGCAAAGTTGAAATATATAGATTTGATATTGTAATGAATCTCATTGTGAGATAATGGTGTCATTATTTTCATTTTGAATGTTTTATTTAATTTTATTCAAATCTAATATATATCTAAACTATTTTTTTTAAATTTCATTGAAATTATTGATTGTGTATTATGAGGGATATGTTTTCTAAGAAATATTTTAATTAAGACCACTAACTATGACTAAATAATTTGGTATCAAATCAAGGTTATATTCATCATTATTATTTTTTACTTTCTACATTTGTGAGTGTGGGTAGAAATTAACCACATAGATATTCCTTGATTATTGGGAATAAGGTGTAATTATTAAATTTTTGATCTAAGATCATCACTTAGTATAAAGATCTATATTTATAAGGAAATGACAAATAGAGGAGGCTCAGGTGGTAGAAGATTCTGAGTGGTTAGAGAATCTATACTAGTAGATCTAGTAGAATTGATGAGAGAAATGAGATCTATTATGGAATATATGGAAACCACACATTAACATGGTTTTGAAGTTATATTGTAATCATAGAAAAATCATCTAAAGATCAAGATGTGGAAGATAAAGTTGATGAACATGAATACATATTATTTTATTTTTATTTTTCATTTCTCTTAATAAATAAACTTACTAAAAATATAAATTATGATACAAGGTTTTAAAGGGATACATGTGATGAAGGTTTTACATCGTTGATCCAGCGAAGTGGGAACTCATTTTTGTCTAGGAAGGATTACATGCACACAAGAGACAAATAAAAAAGGATTGATTAGTAGGATAGATAAATGTATTGTCTAATGTTAAATCAGTTATAAGAAGTAGTACACTTACTTAAGAGTATTTTAGTCCACTATATTAAGTCATTAATTAGAAAATGCAATAATGATAAGAGATATTTATGACATGCTATTTAAAATATACAAATTATGAAAATGACAACTTGATAAGATAAATGAATATAGATTATTTAATATAAATTGACATGGATTAACAATATAAATAGATATAGATTTAGCAAATGTGATTTAAAACATACAAATCATGAAAAAGATAACTTGATAAGATAGATGAACACAAACTATTTAAGATAAATAGATATGCATTTTAAAAAGATAAAATATGTCTATTCAAAGATAAGAGATCATGCTTCTAAAATCAAACAATAATACTAGATCATATATTTGATTTGCCTATCCAATATTCTGTTAAAACTAATTTGGATTTTAATAGATAAGTTTTTGACAAGGATCATGGTCGATTCATGAAAGATCGATGTCGATTATAGTAGAATAAGGATTGATTAGGAAATAGGGATTAAAAGGTGGTTTAAATATGGTTTAATAGATTATAATGATTAAATGATTTTTAACATAGATACAAAATAAAGTATAAAGCTATAAATTGTGATTAAATAAAAAAAAGCTTACCTTCAACATGCTTTCTATTCTCTGAATATGTGAATTGAATTCAAGCTTGTTAAAAGAGAGTTGAGTAACATCTTGTAATTGTCTAGGAGAATTCATACAGTGTTTTGGAACAAATTCACCATCTCATGCAATGAAAAAAATACAAGTATATATAATCAACATCAATTATACCACATTGATGCTGATCATGGGAATCATTGTCAATTCTACTAAATTTTACTTAAGTCTACTCTAAGTTGGTTTTAACCATGAAACAAACTAGCTAAATAAAAAAATTATGTTATTTACATGGCTTTTGCTTACGAGTAAGTTGTTAAGGATATTAATTTAGTTATATTAGATTTTTTTAATATATTTTAGGATTATGGGTGGTTTTGAGAATTACAATGGTAATTGATAGAAGTAATTACCATGGGTGAATTAGGTAGTATATACATAAAATAAAAATTTACTTCCTTATACTTGAAGTTATATTTTATGTATACAATTTTATGATGTTTGGGAGGGGTTTCAGACCTCTAGGAGTTATGATGCAAATTTTATGTTTTGAAGGATTTTACCACATTTCAAACTTAACCTATTTTAGGGTTTTAGTATATCAAGCTCAACCACAATGCACATGTCATAAAGGACTTATAGTGCACAATTCTAGTGTCTACATTTACCCCTTTTTTTTGAGTGGTGTGTAGTAATGAATCATGAGACAAAAACAAGGAGGGTCTTGATGCCCCAAGTTTATGTAAGGAGGTATTCCCCCTTAAACCAAGAGTCATCAAAGGATGATGAGGTGGTGAAGGGTTTGAAATCATGTAGATGGTAGGATATGATGAGGATATAAGTGATAAAAGTGAACACAAATGATGTAGATTTTCAAGTGAGAAACTTGTTTGCACATACAAGGATAAGGATATTACATGTATAAATGAACCAAGGTACAAAATAGATTAAGACCATTGTGAAAAATGGAAAAATTACTTAGCTACCAAGAAAAAAAATGATAGGGAGGTTTAACCAAAGCATCTGCTATGCTAAGAGTCAGAGAACCACCTATAAACGACTGCCTCAAGGTAAAACAACCTATTTTAGGATCCATCAGGGATTTTATCCTAATAGAGGGTGAGTCAAGATAGGTTGTGGGACTAACTGGGGATCATTCTCCACTAACCTAAAGTGTTATGTGTAAAATGTCATAATTGTAATGGTTATAATCTGCTTAGATTGGGTAAAAGACTACCTTCTATGAATCATGCAAGTAAATACAAAATAAGGGATCGAGGTTGATCATAGGGGATAGCATAAATCATTGTTGTGGCTATAACTAGTGCAGTCCAAATGTCATTTGATTATTGGATAAATATGAATCAAATCCTACAAATTTGTATGGTTTGCACTAGATGGATGGATGGTATTTATGTATTTACTACATGATATATGAGAAAAGAGTACCGAGGTTAACTCAACTCCTTAATTTGATGGGATTATGGTGAGGCATGAGTTCCTTTATGATTTATACACTCTCCAGTCCTCGTCTAATATTAATAAATTATTTGGTGATCATTAATCAACTGAGCCTAGGCTTCTTAAAAATGGGAAATGATATGAATAAGGGTAGATATAGAAATGGATTTAGGATCATGGTATCTCCTTAGGTTAGAGGTTAAATCTTACTGTATTAATGAAGATAGGACCAATAGGGCTAATCCATGTTTGTTTTTTTCATAAACTAGTCAATTTATGATGTTTACTAGATGTTGGAAAGTTGATCGATGCAAAGAGATTTATTTGGATATTATTTGACTTTTATTTTAATAGTTTTATGGGCATGTTTTCTAACTTTTGGATTAGATGAGAAAGTTGATCCATGTAGGAATATTTCTTGATTTATAATTTTAGATAGCCCTTCTTCAAGGGAATGGTCTATATATATTTTATGAACAATTGTCCTTCAAGAGATTAGTTTGTGCCTTGTAATTTTTATGAATATTTTTCCTTCAAGGGAATAATCTATGATTTTTCCCATTATTTGATGTTTTTTAATCCCAAATTACTGATTTAGATCAAGGCAACCATGGGTTGAGTTGATTTGGCTAATGTCATGTCATCGAAGATAAAGCTATGACAAAAGGTGATATTATGATCTTTATTATGGATAATAATGTTTTGGGGCTCCTTCCTACATAAAGGTAGAGTGTATCTAGAAAAAAATTATAAGTAGAGTCGAGGTACTCACATTTAAGGTCATGGATAAAGTGATGTCAGATGATCACGTGATTATATATCATTATAAGCTATATGTGTGGAGTTTTATGGATATAATTAATGGGAAAGGTGATGTTGATTTGTAGATAACCAAAAACTATTAACAATAAATAGAGTGTAGATGCAATCATTATGAGACTCTCTTTTGATTTGTCATTGAAGGATTTCCAAATGGTATGCTCTAAATCCATATGATCCAAGTCAATTAGGATAAAATTCTTATTGATTACTCTTTTCTCATACTTATGATAGGATGATTTATAAGGAGAAATGATCTATCCCCTATACATTAAATAGGTATGGAATTCAAGATAACCTAAAGGGAGATAGCCTCTTCTAGGGTAGGATGATAATTAGGTTATCAAGTAGGATGACCATAAAGTTGAGGATTTAGAGGGGTATCAATTATTAATAAGAAATACTCCCCTAGTAAGAGTTACTTAAATCAATGTGGGTCATCTGGAATAGTGTGGTTGTGGGCCACATGTGCATATTTGGGGCATCAATGTAATACACAGGTATGAGCCCCCATGATGCATGATTTAACCTTGGTTATATTTTGAGGTTTAGGAGATTATGCCTATGATAGTTTAGCTATATCAATGGTGTTAAATTGTAGGAATGGTTAACCTATCGAGGTTGGTGAGTAATTTGGAGTCTACTTTGATAATTCTTATGAAGAGATAGAAGGAGTGAACTATATTTCCTATTCAAATATGGGATCAAGGTAAAATTACTCATTTAAAAATTCATCATCCTCAAAAAGATTCTAAACTATGGATTTAAGAGCATTATAATTTTCAATATCATGTCGGGAGTCCTATGATAGGTGCACACCTTATCTTCTCTATATCAAGGAAGTTTATTGGTGTGGGGATTGAAAGGTTCTAGGGTTGGTAATTAAATTAGGGATGCATGTAAAATTTGGTTTAGAATGGTAATATATGATCCTCTTAATGGGTCTTGTTGTGTATTCTTATCCTTTTGAGGTACAAACTTTTGAGTTGATTTGGTTTTGGATTTAGTAGGAGGTGTTTCCTTTGTGTCTTTAGGTGGATTCTTTCAATTTTTAGACATGTAAGGTTTATCAAAAGGTTTTGGTGTCAAAAGGAGTGGAGAAAACATTTTTGGATAGGCCCCTTAGAGGGTGGTTCAATGATTGTGATAGGTAGTTTGGATGAACGGTGAGGTCCTAAGATGGATGGCTTGTTTTGGATTAGGGGTGTTATTGATTTTCCCTTTTTAATGATGTTAGATGTGCTAGTGATATTATTGTAACTTGATTTAATGTTTTTTACTTTGTATGGAGAGGGGAGCTCTAATCTAATTGGTGGGTGTTGGAGAGCTACATCTTTTGGGATAACAAGGAATTCATTTGGATTTGTCCTTTTATCTTTTATTTTTGGAGTGGATTTACAAGTATCTTTAGAATATTTCTCTTTTGAGATATCCCATCTAATAAGACTATGGGGGTTAAATTGGGTAATGGGGATGTTTTTTATTGGCTTGGTTTGTTTTTCCTTCAAGGTATCTTATGTAAGGAGGTATAGTATTTTTGAGGCAAGTCTAGAGACACATTAAATTATTATGGTAGAATTTGGTCATGGATAGTATTGATCATGTGAGTCCCTTATTGTTAGGGATATTTAGTGTGTGTTTGTACAAAGTGATGAGGAGGGATCATTGTGAAATGGTTGTATAGAGATATATAAGGATTGATTCAAGGGAGTGTTGGGGTTATCCAGTTGAGTTCCCCTCAATCGATAGGATTTTAGACTAAAATTTTAAATAAGTGTCGTCTATTAATGTCATGACCTATTACATGATGGAATCCACAAAATTAATTTTCCTTATACCAAGGCTAGTTTAGGAAAATAATCATCAATAGGCCCAATTGGAGGAATCTTAATGGTAGATGATTTTAAAACCTATTCAAGGATAGAAGTATAATATTCCCCTAAAGGTATGTACTTTCTCATGGGAAATCATGTGGGTAGTTTTCAAAGTTGTGTTTAGGAAGTGTAAGGACTAGACTAGTTGGGTGTCAATGGAAGGGAAACATTTATAACCACAACATTGGTGGTGCCCTTTGGCTTGGGTTTGTTGAATTCCTTAAAGGGTTCCTATTTGGAATTTTGGTTCTGAAATCTAACTTTATCTTTCTCAAGGGCTTGAATTTTTAGTTTTTGAGCCATAACAAAGGCTTCATCAACAGATTTAAAGGATTGAATTTGGAGTGTAGATGAGATATGCCTAGTGTAAGACCTAGAAAATAATTCAATAAGTTCTAGTTAGGGAAGATAAAAGGATAATTGATTGATAATTTTACACCATCGATAAACAAAGTCAGTAATGGATTCATCTTCAAATTTTTAGATAGCATATAAGTCAGTGATGGTTATTTTCCTTGTGATGTTAATGGATAAGCGTTCTAAGAAGATTTGAGCCAATTTCCCAAAAGAAACCAAGGAGTAATAAGGGATGGAGTTGTACAAATCTAAGGTTGGTCCATCTAATGACATGGGAAACATCCTTAAAAGGAGAGTGTCATCATGAGCTATAAGGTAAAAATCATGTCTAAACACCCTAATATATTGTTTAAGATCTTCCTTGTTTTAAAATTTCATAAATTTAGGAAGTTCCCACTATGAGGGATATGGCCTGATTGGGATGACAAGATTAATAGGTTCATTGCAAATTTCCTCATATGTGATCATATTTTTTTGCCTCGAGGCAAAAGGTTATAGATTTGGTATCCTATTCATAAGGAGGTGTATAAGGTCAGACTAGATAATACTAAGAAATAAACACTAAGATGTTTTATTTTAAATGTTGATAGGTGGGAAATGGAGTGGAAAATGGTTGTGAAAGGGGATAACCAACATAAATGGTCATGATAGGTTGAGATCCAGACACATACTATGGTGTTTGAAAGGCTATGTTTTATTATAGGGATGAGTGAAGGTGACTGGTCATAAGGGATTTTGAGGGAGCTAGGTATTGAGTAGTCAAGGGAACATATTTATAAAGAGGCTAACTTGGAAGAACATGTTGTTTAGGTTGTAAGGGATAGGTTTTAGGATTAAAAGTTATGCTTGTTTGTATAGGTGAGTCTTAGGGATTGAGATTACTAAATTATAGGGTTAAGTAATGGGTGGTGGAGTAAGTGTAAGTTGGGTTATATTAGAATTTTGGGTTTGGGTAATGGTCAGAGAAGGGTTACTAGATACTAACAATGGTTGATTATCTAGGGGTTGATTTACATTGGTATTAAAACCCATTATAGGTTTATTGGTGGAAGATGAAATCATGGTGCAAAAATAAATTTAGTTCCCTTTAGGGGCATTCCATAAAAAAAAATCAAAAGATTGACTTAGATGGGAAACATCAAATCATATGGCTCGAGTACTAAGTTAATGATTGAGGGCAATTGGATTGCTATCCAATATACTAGCAAAGTATAGGTCTCCCTGTGTATAAAATTATGTTGTTCCTTCCCCCATGAATTAAAGAGAGGTAGGAAGACTTGGTGTGTTCTCCATGGATGAGGATGAGGTATGAGATTTGGTTTATTTTAGTGACTATTGGCACATTAGAACCATGTAGCACTGAAAAAAAAATGAAATAAAAAAACACAATTTTTTTTTATTGTCCCATTTTAGTGAAATAAAACACACACACTATTAAATGAACTTAAATATTTTTAATTTTTTTGAGAAATAAAATTTAGAATGTGATGGGAAGATGGGTTAATGAAAGTACTAAGAAATGGCAATCTAAGGCTGGTTTTAGGTTTTGTTTAAAGATAAAAACCTCTATAAATGCAAAGGTACGTTTAATACTGATTCCATGTTGGAAGGAAGTATATGGATTGGTATTGGGGCCTACCCCCTCACTTTACACAAACAAAAAAAAAAGGTTTCAGGTGCTTAGCCTTTATACTTCTTTTCCAAAAAAATTATTCTTGGCCAGTACACTGAGTCAATTTTCCCCTTAGTGATGAAGTCCAAGTATGTCCACCTAGGTAATTTTTTTTTTTATGATTATTTTTAATATTACCATGGTTTGGTTGTGTGAAAGAGAATGGGACTATCATGATGTATTAATTCGCCTAAATTAATCTATGTGGATTATCTAAAAAAGTAGGGGATGAATGTAATTATTTTTTTAGACTTTAAAAGTAAATCAAGAATTTTATATTTTCTCTTTTTTGAATACAAACATATAATCAAGAAAATGCAACTAAAAAACTATTTCACAATGAAACACAAAAAAAAATCATGAGACCTAGGGGTCTTATTGGGCGTGCCAAAATGTTTTAGCATATATATTTTTATTTCTCTTAATAAACAAATTGACTAAAAATATAAATTATGAAACAAGGTTTTAAAGGGATACATGTGATGAAGGTTGCACAACATTGATTTAATGAAGTGGGAACTCCTTTTTGGTTATGAAGGATTACCTGCACATAAGAGACAACTCAAAAAATATTAATTAATGGGATAGATAAGTGGACTACCTGATGTTAGATCAGTTCCAAGAAGTGGTACACTTCCTTAGGAAGATGTCAGTAAAATGTATTAAGCCATTAACAAAAAATGCAATAATGATAAAAGAGATTTATGAAATGCTATTTAAAAGATATAGATTATGAAAAATATAACTTGATAAGATAAATGAATAATGATTATTTAAGATAAATTAATATGGATTAACAAGATAAATAGATACATATTTATCAAATGTGATTTAAAACATACAGATCGTTTAAAAGATAACTTGATAAGATAAATGAGCACAAATTATTTAAGATAGATATGTATTCTAAAAAGATAAAATATGTTTATTCAAATTTAAGAGATCATACTTTAGAAAGCAAATAATAAGACTAGATCAGATTTTTTATTTGCTTGTCCAATATTCTACTAAAATTAATTCAAATTTTGATAGATAAGTTTTTGATAGGGATTGTGGTTGATTCATGAAGGATCGATGTTGGTTATATGAATCGGCATTGATTATGGAAGAATAAGCATTGCTTAAGAAATAGGGATTAAAATATGGTTTAAGAGGTTTTAAGGATTAAATTATTCTTAACGCAAATACATAATAGAACATAAATCTATAAATTGTGATTAAATAACAAAACAAACTTACCTTAAACATGATTTCAATTCTATGAGTATGTGACTTGAATTTGGGCTTGTTAAGAGATTTTGAAAGTTGATTAGTATATGCAATCAAAATTTTATGGTGTGCATGAATTAATCCTAGATCAGATAAGATAGATCACAACTACACTTATAATTGGGGCACATACTTGTTAAGTATGATCATGACCAATATGAGTATTTGATAGACCCGATTAGGGGATCACTTGTATCATCTATCACAACACATCATGTTAGGTAGGGTTCTGAAGCCTACAATCTCACACAATCGCACAACCACCCTAAAAGAGTCCTATGGTTTCTATAGCCACTTATGATAATAAATAATAAAGTAAACTAATCTAATAACAAGAAAAATAAACTAATCTAGTGCTCACCAAAACTTTTGGCACAAAGTAGGGGTTAGAACAAAAAAAGTAAATAACAAATAAATTAAACATGTATAGGAGACACATACTCATGTCAATGTATATGGAATCCTAATACATGGGAGAGAATAATACATACTACATTATCTATCTACTCTTACAAAGGAGAAACAAAGTTAGGAATACTTACCTTTGAAGACAAACCTTTTGAGTCTCAACCTCTCCCTTGGCCAATGGTGCTTCATAAGAGATTGTTGTGGCTTGTAAGGATAACTAGGATAAATCAGCTCTAGGTTACATGACTTACCTAAGCATCCAAAAAACTTATACGCAAGACAAGATCAGAGTTCCAAAAGAAAGTATTAAACCCTAAAGGTTTATTCCTCAAGTAGAATGGTCAATAAGAAGATGTTCATTCACACTTCTTCACATAACTCAACTCTCTTATGAAATGGTAAGGAATTCCATTATATATATCATAGTATCTCACCCTAAAGAATTTTGGATATGTCAGCTATGATAGGTCGACTAGGTTGACCTATCACATTATAAGGCTAATGCCTAAATTTTGTGCTAGGTTGGTCAGGATGTAAATCAACAAGGAAAGGTAAAGTATCCCCAAAATAAGTTAGGTCAACTAGGTTAACCTAGCTCACTGAACAAGTCAAAATGGAAACAAGGTAAGAAATGAGGGATAAAGCATGACAAATGGTGGGAATAGATAGGAAAGAGAGAAATAAGCCTAGGGTTCAAGGTTTTAGGAGGAAAGAGTGTAGATATCAAGTGGAAAAATGAAAAATAACTTATGAAGCACCAAAGGTCTTCCCACCCCTTTCTCGGTGCACCCTTAAGGCATGCACTCAAAGAGATTGAGACTCGATAGGTTCTTGTAAGATACAAAGTGTTAGTAATCAATAAAAGTGTGAAAATATTATTTGTATATAATTAATATAAGATAACCTACTAAAAGAGAGTCGAATAACATCCTATAATTATCTAGGAGAATTCTTTCAATATTTGGGAATAAATTCACCATCCCATGTAATGAGCAAAATGCAAGTATATATAATCAACGTTGATAGTATCATATCTATGTTGATCATGGGAATCATTGTTGATTATGCTAGTTTTTACCATAGTTGAAATTTACATATATTTACTTAATTATACTTTAATTTATATTTTATGTATATACTTTCAAGATGTTTGAGAGGGGTTTCAGACCTCTAAGATTTATGATGCAAATTATAGGTTTTGAAGGATTATACCAAATTTTAGACTTAACCTATTTCAAGGTTTTAGGATATCAGACTCAATCATAATGCACATGTCATAAAAGACTTAGGGTGCATAATTCTAGTGTCTACACATATTCCTATGATTTGTTGTGAGAATAATAAGTAAACCAAAATGGGACCCTGAAAACTATTCTAGAAGTTTGATCCCTAAAGAGATCAGTGACTAGATCACTAAGTTAGATAAATACTTTGAGTTTTAAAGTATGGAATATCCCAATAATGTTACAATTTTAGATGTAAATTTTAAACTTCATGCATCCTTATGATGGAAACATAAAAAAATTGATAATGCATGCAAATGTAAATACAACATTATGGCATGGAATAGATTTGTTGCCAAGATGAAAGCTAAAATCATTCCTATGGATTATATTATGAGTTAGTTCAAGAAACTCTAAAACTTGTGACAAAGGGATATGAAGGTTAAATATTATATTGAGGAATATTATATACTTACCATTAGAGTGGGTCATCTAGAAGATGATGTTTAAAATATCTCCATATACGTAAATAAATTGCACATGGTAATTTAAGATAAATTTTGTATGATAAAACAAGGATATATTGAATAATCCTATTAGTGTGTGTTAAATATATAATATAATTGATCATGTAAACAAAAATGAGCATCATGAGGAAGAGGAAATTCACATTTGGAAGTGGATATTGGAAGAGGTTATTACTGACTAAATTTGACTTTTAGGTCAGATTGGGGCACCCCTAAGTAAAAAATTTGTTTTATAGATGTTTTAGGGGGTATAATATATTGTAATTATGTGTTTCATAGGTTAATTAATGTTATATTGGGTTTGGTCAATTAGTTTTAAGTCCTTTTATCATTTTGGGTCATTTTATGGGTTAAAAAAGTGTATTTAATGCTTTGTATGGTTTTATTGGGAAATGTGAAGGTTTAAAAGTATTATTTAATGACCCATGTGTCCATATATGTATTAATTAACTCACATTATTGAAAAGTAGTAGGTTGTTCAAAAAAAGGCAATTTTCTCATGAAAGGAGAAGAAAATGGCACTTGTATGACCTCTTTGGGAAGTATGCCACTTGGAAAAGGTTTAAATGTGACTCTTAATATTCCCCACACTCATATCCACACTTTAATTGATTTTATAGTGTCATTTTATAGCCAAAACTATTATGCTCCATTTTCACTTTCCTAGACATGCAAAAATGACTTTTAGGTTTTTGATTGGTACATCTAGTAGGAAGGGTTTTAGGTTAAAAACTTTTGAGAGTTTGTTTTATGATCAGATAAATTAATTTAAATATAATTATATTGAATAATTATCAAGTATTCTTTATGAATATTAGTTTTAAGTTGACTATTCAAATCTGCCTGCTCATCCATGCACCCAACAGGTTTTGCTCTTGTTTGGGAAATTACATACAATATAGTTACTAGTTTTGTTTCAATATTATGTTTACCTATTACTCTAATTGTCCCCATGAATTTTTTCATGTTTTATGGTGTTTGGATGAGCAATACAACTCGCTTTGTAGGAAGGTACCACCATGAGTAGTTTCAATTAGCTTTCTACTTGCAAGACTTTAAATTCAATACATAGGCTTTCATGTGATTATTATATGGTTTTTTCCATGTATTAATTCATTTTTAATACCTAATTTCCATGTTTGGCCTTATAATTCCATGTTTGGATCAAAATCTCAGTCCTTTATCATACTCAGATTTAGCTTTCTGCCCATCCTCAATCTCAGTCAAAATTTTCAAAGCTATGAACATGTTCATGGAGGTGATAATATAGTATCAATGGGTTAAGTAGGATCTTAGAGCATGAACAAGTATGAGTAACCCAAATGACATCATAGAAAGCATGAGATGACAATCAACATAGTCATAGTTTTTTGCCATTAATGCTTACCTTTAGACGCCTTCATGAAGAGTATCACATTAAAAATGGAGTGTGAAGTCTTATTTTAGTCTTAGAATCAAGTTGAGAGTATATTTACATCCTTAAGATAAGTTTAAAACTCAATTAAGGTCAAATCAATGATTGTTGCCTACCTTTCTAAATCACTACCTACATATGGGAGAATGGTCACCTACAAGTGACAATACAGAGAGCAAGAGTCATGAGAGAGAAGTTGAAACATGTGAATAAACCTTCCTTGGAGTATTGATGAGATACAAAGACCATGTCAGACCTCATTTGAGAGACTATATTACTAAACTAGTGAAGAATTACTCTCAAACATAAAGAGACTGAGTTTAGGGAAACAATCCCTAAAAATGGAAAATAGAGGTCTAAGAGGTTTTTGTAGGCCTACTACAACATGCTTCCAAAGTATTATAAGGCATATAAATGGGTGGACCGTATTGCATATATTATATAAAATATATATGCCAAATAAGAGAGAAATAAATTTAATGGAAGGAGGTTATCTAGAGCCTTAAAGTCACTCTAAAACACACTAAAATATCCCAATAACATCTACAAGCTTGTGAAGTTGTGAATGGTATTTTGACACAAAGAAGCAAATGAATAAAACCTTCATGTTTTGAATGTTAAAATTGGTTGAATTACACATAAATGGAATTAAAACCATCAAATGGAAGTGATGATCATTAATTGTGTCTCCCATGGTCACCTTACAATCCGTATAATGTAAAAATGTTGACCTACAAAAGGAATATCATATAATGAGCTGGCATTTGGAGGTTTGGATGATTTTTTTAGCTTATAAAAGGTAAATTAAGTTATAATAAATCCTTAGGTGACTATAAAACCCCATGAAGTGTCTCTATGCATTGTGATCAAATTTCAAATGGGCCAATGTATACCTACAAGTGCAACTTTTGGAGCAAAACACAGTCTCGAGAAGAACTTAGTTTTGACAAGTTTAAAGTTATTAAAGGTGACTAATAAAGGTGAAAAAATGTATCAAAAGGTATAAAATGATCCCAAGACACTCTAAATGGATCATAAACATTATCTCCAATCTAATTATATAAATTGACCCACAGGCATCATTCTAAGTTAAGAGCACAGTCAGTTAAGATAATATGGCATAAGGATATTTTGGGCTAGGATCAAGGTGAATGGTGAGTAAAAACATTATTAAATAAATATGTATACTATGATTAAATGGTTTTAATAAGGATTTAAATCCATAAAATGTACATTTTCCACCTACAGGCCTTCACATAGTCAACTTTAGTTGACTATGAGGAGCATAGAGTTTGGGAAGCAGGGTCCCTAATGTGATTTTGACCTAGGTATATAGTGAGTGAGTTAAATATACTAATGAATGATTATGGATTTATCTAATGGTGATTTTTTAGTGTTTTATTACCTAAAAATATGCATGACACCTACAGGTGAGCCTTGTTCCAAAGCAACACAGTCATAATTGGAACTCAGTTTGACTGAGCAAGGAATATCAAGGGAGTATGATAATTTGAAATGATAAACAAGTTTAAACAAATAAAAAATTATTTTCACACCTTGAGAATGATCTATCTAGTGAAAATTATGGAAATAAAAGAGGTCCATCATGCATATTCAACCCATTCTTTAAAACTCTGCACACAATGTTCCTTACATAGTCTGTCCTGGAAATGGAGAGAGTTGGAAGGTGTATTCTTGGATTCAATGGATAAATTTTAGTATGGGACATACTTAAAACCTATGTAATCCTATATAATAATAATTTTTTCTCAATAAGTAGGGGAAGTTCCTTCTATTTTGTCTTAGATAGAGGGCACTTTCCTTATACATAAACCCTACAATTTTGGGAAATGAGAGGAAAAGGAATAAACCAAAGGTTAAGGACATTAAAATAAGGTGTATAAAGATGAAATAAACTTATTAAAAAATTATAAACCAAATAATAAATATTGAAACCAAAGATGGTGCTCCATGCCCTCAAACTTGCAGGCAAGCCTATTTGGCAAGATTAAGGCCTAAATCCAAATGAGGTGTTAAATTATATTTTAGCATTTGATATGACTTATATACAATTATATAATGTTATTGGGATAATATATATGTGTATAATATATTTATATATAGTTAACCCATCAATATGTCATTCTCAACCTCCAAAAGTGTAGACAAGGTTTAAGCCAAGGCTAATTGAAGAGTCATTTAGAATTCTAGTCTTAGGTAGGACTTACAACTCATTTAGAAATGTTTTTGGGGTGAATTAAAAAATTTATGAACCATTGGGATGCAATAAAATCTAAAAAAGACTAATTTTAATTTTGAGCCAATCTAATCCTACTAGGAAGAGGAAAACAAGCTCGAATAGGTCACATTCAAATGCTCAAGTCTTCTAGGAGGATTTGCATGGATACCATAGAGGTTAATAGGAGTTATAGGAGGTACCTATAAACTAATTTTTGGATTTATTTTGAAATTTTAATGTCTAAACTTTATGAACAATTCTTAAGACCAAAACTAGGTCTAAAACCCTTGAAAACCCTTGCTAGAGACCCAATTGGGAAAATAGAGTTGGAGATGCAATATAATGGATTTTTTTTCCTATATAAATGATTGGATGTTGAATAGGACTCCATAAATATCCATCACATGTTTTTTATCTGTATGAAATTATATGGATGGGGGTAATAATAGGGTTTTTCTCACTATTTTATGTATTTTTTAGGTTAAAGGAATATTCAAGACATGAAATCAAGTTTAGGAGGAATATTAAGACATAAAATAACTCCCTATGGCCATTTTATTCCAATAAAAAAACTTATAATTATGAAAAAAAAACTACTTCCTTTTGACCAGTCAAAATTGGCATATTGGACAAGTTAGTGAAAGGTGTGAAAACTTCAAGTGGATGTCCTTTTAAGGTGCACTTGATGATTCTACGATCATGGAGGGGATTGAAAATTTTCATTAAATAAATTTTAAATATTTTCATGAGAAACTGATCTCTTTTTGGGAGCCAAGTGTGTAGAGTACGTGAAAGGAGTGTTTTCTAGATAGCAGATGATGATGGTTCACTTTCAAAGGTTTCTAAAGGACCAAGCATGCAACCAATGTATGGAGAGGAATGTATGAGATCATTACCTTGAATTATAATAATTTTACCTAATACTAATTAGTTATGGGATGTTCAAGCAGGTCCAAATCATGTAGGTAATTTTTTGAGCTATATTAAGGAGTTTCTTGCCACTTTTCATGATGTTTATGCCTTGAATTGACACTAGTGTTTCTAGAACTTGCATGGTTCATACCATATCCTTCTCTCATGACCAATGAACTAATTATCTATGATTTAAAAGTGTCCTTGTGACCCTTGAACTTCTCTCTTCTTCTCTCTCTCTCAAGTTCTATTATAAGAACTAGCTATTTTGGCATTGTATGGGATGCTCCCCCTGAGTATGGCAAAGCCCTACTCAAATGTATAAATTTTGATAAATAATAAAACTAAATTTAACCTCCTATATTAATATTCTTAGTGTGTATAATTGGATGATGAATCTTGGTTAGTGAAAACTATGGATTCCTTAGCATGTTGTTTCATTCTTTCACTTATTTGTAGCCTCTTCTTAGAGGGTATGTGAAGTGTTATGGGAGATTTTCATGGTTTAAGTGAGTTAGTAAATTCATTTTTGTCCTCATAGGCCTCTTGTCTATTCCTCTTATATTTTCACATTCATTCATATCCTCAAAATGTAGCATTGATGTGAGAAGATGAAGATTGGAGAAGTGTATATTCAATTTGTCCTTTGATTTCTAGTGTAATATGCATATGGTTGGATGTCATCATGTTATTTGGTGTATCAGCTATATTAGATTAGTTTCATTTCAGTTATCCTTCTCCCTTTTCAACCCCCAAGTTTAGTATTAGTTTGAATCCAAAGTGGTACATCAAGGGAACTAACCTTATCTAGAGATTCACCTCATTCCTTAGGCTGCCCATAAGCCTAGAGGTGATTCAATTGTGCCATTTGGATGAGGAGAGATTTTCATCTTCTCAAAGGATGAAAATATAAGGGAATTTTTTTTTATCATGCCCAATTGGACTCTTGGTCCAAGAAGTTGAGAGATTTTTGGTGTTGTCTCTCAATAAGCAGCCTTTGAAGGCATCTATCAAAGCATCAATGGTGACTCTGAAGTTGTATCAGCTGGGCAAGTAGCCCACATTATCCTTTGAATATTTATGGTAAAACATTTTTTTTTTGCATTTAATAAAGTTTCATGGTTGACTTTGGTTTTGAATTTTGTGCTCTACAAGTTGGTAAAACCTTCCAAGCTTGTGTCATTCCCCATAAATATGAACAAGATCATAATGAGCCTTGGTGTGACTATAATCAGCCTTGTCATAGAGTATATCAATCATACAATCAGCCTTGCTATGAACCATATTTTACCCCTAAACAACCCTATGATCCATGATAGTCCTATAGTCCTTCATTTTATTCTCCATATGGACACCATGTTGTTGGATAACCCTATGAGAATAGCTACCAAGGAACCTATCAAGAGACACCTATCTATCGACTTAAGAGCATTACTGTAAATATTTTCATATGAAAATAAATGTTTGCATACATTGTACACAAAATTACCATTGGTAAGATATAGCTCCTGCTCATGTAGATGTTACTCCTCCTAATTAGCCCAAGAATTCAGTTCCTTATGAGCTCACTAGTGCTTTCCTCTTTTCCAAACCCATTCATAAGCCTTTTCCTTCATCCCATACTTCATATCCAACTCCTTAACCTTCTAATATGT
This sequence comes from Torreya grandis, assembly GCA_037957365.1. Lineage (NCBI taxonomy): Eukaryota > Viridiplantae > Streptophyta > Pinopsida > Cupressales > Taxaceae > Torreya > Torreya grandis. The sequence goes on from JARHVA010001457.1 coordinate 799,628, forward strand.
ATCATACTCTAGCTCATTTACCTAAAATTCATGATCCTATCTATCAACCTTTCCTTCTCAAAGAGGAACCTATCTTGAGAGAAGCAAGTGAAGAAGAGAAAATCCAATTCATGGCTGATCAAGAGGCTCTCATGAGTGATTATGAGGAATAAATCACCATAGGGACTCCACTTGGTAAAAAAAAGGACAATATAATAGTTTATGTTTCTATATTTGAAGGGATGTGTGTCCATGAAGACCTCCTACACTTTACCCTCAATCTGATTTTGAGTTTTATGTGCCAACTCCCCCAACTAGTTCATCTTGTCCTTACCCCATCACCCTTTGCCTTGATGGACCTATGGTATGGGAACCAAAGGAGGATCAGTTGGTTGATAAATAAATAGAACTCTTCCTTGAAGAAAACCTACCTCCTTGGCAGCCTCATTGGCATAGATCACATGATTTCAAGATGCTTAGTCTTGGCATTACCATGAAGGAGAAGGAGATGAAAAACATTGCAGACCTTGAAGAAGAATCTACATCTAATCAAAAGGTTGTAAATGATCATCATAAGAATGAAGTGAAATGTGCTATCAAGGAAGGAGAAAAATTTCAATTCATCTCTCAATAAGTGGTTGTCCTAAGATAATCTCATGAGACCAAGGTAGACGAAGTAGCTTTTGAAGATGATAATGAGGAAGAAGACTTATGGTAGAAGTTCCATGACATATGCAAGGATTTTGATGAGTTGGTTAAAGTTTCTTATTCTCTAAAATATTGCATAGCTAATGACATGCCTATTGATGAGTGTAATGAACATAATCTTGAGTGTTCAATCAGACATAAATATGAATTTATTCTTGTTGGTCAACAACCTACTACCATGAAGCCACTTGGTGATACTAACATTCAAGAAGTGGTTGATAAGGATGATTGGTAGCTACAAATGGAGATCTTTCAAGATCTTGAAGAACTTTGACAAGTTGAGGATCAAGTGCATGATAAGATAAATAAGGAATATTTCAAGGAGGATAATGATCAAGATTGGATAGAATTTGTAAAGCTTTTTGATGATCTAGAAGAACTTATAGATAAGAATACGCCCAATCTTGTTGAAAACACTATGGAGGACAAAAAGGTATATTTTGTTGAATCATCATTTGAAGTTGTAATTGAGGATACATATGACAAGGTTGAATATGCTTGGATGCAAGAGGAATACTTATACATTGTAGACTTATTTAAACTTTGTCTACTTGAGAGCATGGTAATTGAAGTGCCAAGGAATAGGTCTAATCCACAAAACATCCAATCTAAGGAGAGACAAGCTTTACACCATGTTCTACCTCATGAAGAAAGTGATGCTTAAAACTTTATATTTGATCTAGGGGGGATGTATGTTCACTGTTAGTTGTATATAATATGTTTCTTTCTATTTCTCGTAAGTGCTTTGAGCACATGTGTGTGTTTGCTCTCTTTGTTGTGTGTTGAGTTAATCATTAGTTGTCTTGTCTTGGTCAAGCTCAAAGTCCATGGTCAAATTTTTTCTTATTTGTATCAAGATTTATATGACTCATAAACCCAATGGACTAATAAGGTTATTGGTCTAGTTAGTATAGTAGGCATACTACCCCTATGAGTCAATAATTTATTGACCAAATTTGACTTTTAGGTCAAATTAGGGCACCCCTAGGTAAAACATTGGTTTTATATATGTTTTAATGGGTCTAATATCTTGTTATGAGGAGTTTCATAGGTTAATTGAGGTCAATTAATGTTATATTGGCTTTGGTCAATTAGTTTTTAAGTCTATTTATCATGGTGGGTCATTTTAAGGGTAAAAAAGGTGCATTTAATGATTTGTATGGGTTTTTTGGGAAATATGAAGGTGTAAAAGGATGATGTCATGACCCATGTGTCCATATCAGTCTTAAGTAATTGACATTATTTAAAAGTGGTAGGTTGTTTATAAAAAGGAAATTTTCTTATGAAAGGAGAAGAAAATGTCACTTGTACAACCTCTTTGGGAAGTGTGCCACTTGGGAAAGGTTAAAATGTGAATATCCATCTTCCCCACACTAATATCCATACTTAAATTGATTTTGAAGTGTCATTCTATGCCCAAAACCATTCTTCTCCATTTTGAATTTCTTAGACATGTAGAAATGACTTTCAAGTTTTTGTTTAGTATGTTCAATAGGAAGGGTTTCAGGTCAAACACTTTTGGGATGTTGTTTTAAACTCAAAGATATTAATTTAAATATAAGTATCTTGAATAATTATCAACTATACTCTATGAATCATCAGTTTGAAGTTGAATTTTCAAATCTACTTATTCATCCATATACCCAACATGTTTTGATCTTGTTCGGGAGATATCAAACAATCTACTAGTGTTGATTTAATATGATTTTTACCTATTCCTCCAATTTTAACCATGATTTTTTTCATGTTTTATGGTGTTTGGATGAGAAATATAACTCACTTTTAATCAATATAACGAAGGTACCACCATGAGCAGTTTTAATCAATTTTCCACTTGCAGGAGTTTGAATTAAATATCAAGAATTTCATGTGAATAGTATATTGTGTTTTCCATGTCTTAATTCATTTTTACTACCTAATTTCCATGTTTGGCCTTATAATTCTATGTTTGGATCAAAATCTTAGTCCTTTATCACACTCATAATTAGCTTTCTACCCATCCTTAGTCTCAGTCATGATTTTCAAAGCTATGAATACATTCATGGAGATGTTATTATAGTCTAAAAGATTTGATTAGGATCTTGGAGCATTAAAAATTATGAGGAACCCAAATGACATCATAGAAAGCATGAGATGATAATCAACACAGTCACTCAAAGTTTTTTGCCATTAATGCTTACCTATAGATTCTTTCATGAAGAGTGTCATGTTGAAAATGGAGTGTGAAGTCTTTTTTTAGTCTTGGGATCACCATCAGAGTCTAGTTGAATACTTAAAATAAGTTCAAAACTTAGTTGAGGCCAAAGTAATGATTGATGCCTACCTTTCTAACTCACTACCTATATATGGGAGAATGGTCACCTACATGTGATAATACAAAGAGAAAGAGTCATGAGAGAAGTTGAAACATGTGAATCAACCTTCTTTTGGAGTCTTGATGAGATACAAATACCATGATAGACCTCATTTGAGAGACTATATTACTAAACAAGTGAGGAATTACTCTAAAACACAAAGAGACTGAGTTTAGGGAAATAGTCCCTAAAAATGGAAAACAGAGGTCTAAGAGGTTTTTGTAGACCTAATAAAACATTCTTCTAAATTATTATAAGGAATATAAATGGGTGGACCATCTTTCTTCTAGTATATACAAGAGATATGCCAAAGAAGAGAGCAAGAAAGTGAAAGGAAGGAGGTTGTCTAGAGCATTAAAGTTTCCCTAAAACACACTAAAAATACCCCAATAACATCTACAAGCTTGTGAAGTTGTGAATGGAATTTTGACACAAAGAATTAAATTAAGTAAACCTTCATGTTTGGAATGGTTTAATTGGTTGAATGACACACAAATGGCATGAAAACCATCAGAAGGAAGTGATGAGCATTATTTTTGTCTCCCATGGTCACCTTATAGTCTATATAATGTAAATGCAGTTATAAAAAAGCATTAGGTGACTATGAAACCTCATGAAGTGTCTCTCTACATTGTGATCAAAATTTAAATGGGCCAATGTATACTTATAGGTGCAAATTTTGGAGCAAAACACAGTCTTGAGAAGAACTTAGTTTTGACAAGTTTAAAGTTATTAAAGGTGACTAATCAAGGTGAAAAAATGTATCCAAAGGTATAAAATGATCCCAAGACACTCTAAATGGATCATAAACATTATCTCAGGTCTAATTATATAAATTCACCCACAGGCATCACTCCAAGTTAAGAGCATGGTCAATTAAGATAATATGGCATAAGGATATTTTGGGCTAGGATTAGGGTGAATGGTGAGTCCAAACATTATCTAATAACTATGTATACTATGAGTAAAGGGTTTTAATAAGGATTTAAATCCATAACATGTAATTTTTCACCTACAGGGCCTCACATAGTCAACTTTAGTTGACTGTGAGGAGTAGAGAGTTTGGGAAGTAGGGTCCCTAATGTGATTTTGACTTAGGTATATAGTGAGTGAGTTAAAGATACTAATGAATGATTATGGAGTTATACAATTTGTATTTTTTAATGTTTGAAGAGCTAAAACTATGCATGACACCTACAAGTGAGCCTTGTTTCAAAGCAACACAGTCATAATTGGATCTCAATTTGACTGAGCAAGGAATATCAAGGGAGTATGATAAGTTAAAATGATAACCAATTTTAAAAAATTTAAAAATTATTTTTACACCTTGAGAATTCTCTATCCATTGAAAATCAAGTCAAGAAAAGAGTTCCATCATGCATATTTAACCCATTCTTTAAAACCCTGCACACAGTGTTTCTTACACAGTCTGTCTTGGAAATGGAGAGAGTTGGAAAGCCTATGCTTAGATTAAAGGGATAAATTTTGGTATGGTACATGCTTACCACATAATTAAGACTCTATAATAATCATTTTATCTGAACAAGTAGGGTAATTTCCCTCTATTCTATCTCAAACAGAGGGGACTTTCCCCATACATAAATCCTACAATCTTTGGAAATGAGAGGAAAAGGAGTAAACCAGAGGTTAAGGAAATTGAAAGAGGGTGTATAAATTTGAGAGAAACCTATTAATACCTAATAAAACAACAAGTAAATATTGAAACCAAACAAGGTGCTCAATGCCCTCAAACTTGCAAGCAGGCCTATTGGACAAAATTCAGGACTAAATCTAAATGAGGTATTAACTTCTCTTTTATCCTTTTATATGACTTATATCCTATTGGATCATGTTTTTGTGGAAAATAAATATTTTTCCAAGCTATTTATATGTAGGTAACCCATCAGGATGTCATTCTAGACCTCCAAAAGTGCATATAGGCTTTTAGACAAGGCTTAAGCCAAGGCTAATTGAAGAGTCATTCAGAAATATAGTTTTAAGTAGGATTTAAAAATAATTTGGCAAATTTTATGGGTGAATTATAAAGTTTATTAACCATGGGGATGCAATGAAACTTTAAAAAAATCTAATTCTAACTCTGAGATAGTCCAAGACTACTAAGAAGAGGAAAACAAGCTCAAATAGGTTGCATTCAAATGCTCATATCTCCTATAAGATTTGCATGGAGAATAGAGAGTTTAAAATGAGTTATAGGAGGTCCCTATCAACTAATTTGTCCTATTATTTTGAAATTTGAATGTTTAAACTTTATGAACAATGCTTAAGACCAAAAATAGGTCTAAAACCCTTGAAAACCCTTGTTAGAGACCCGATTTAGAAAATGGAGTTGGAGATGAAATATAATGGAATATTTTTCCTATAAAAATTATTGGATGTTTAAGATGACTCCATTATGCTCCCTCACATGTTTTTCATCTATACAAACTTGTACGGATGGTGTCAAAAATAGGGGTTTTCTCATTATTTTATGTTTTTTACAGGCTACAAGAGGATTCAAGACATGAAATCAAGTTTATGAGGAATATTAAGATCTAAAATAACTACCTACGGAAATTTTATTCCAATAAAAACTTTTAAGTGTGAAAAAAAACTACTTCTTATTGACCAGTCAAAATTAGCATATTGGACAAGCTAGTGAAAGGTGTGAAAAATTCAAGTGGATGTCCTTTTAAGATGCACCTAATAATTATAAGGTCATGAATGTAATTAAAACATGTAATTCAATAACTTTTACATATTTTTATGATAAATTGATCTCTTTTTGGGAGCCAAATGTGCAGGGTGCATGAAAGGAGTTTTTTCTAGACAACAGATGATGATGGTTCATTTTTAGAGGTTTCCAAAGGACCAAGCATGAAAAAAATGAATGGAGAGGCATGTTTGAGATCCTTACCTTACATTCTAATCATTTTACCTGATCCTAATTAGTTATGGGATATTCAAATAGGTCTAAATCATGAAGGTAGTTTTCTTAGCTAGAATGAGGAATTTCTTGCCACTTTTCATGAAATTTATACCTTTAATTGACACTTGTGATTCAAAAAATTTCATGGTTTATCCAATTTCATTATCTCATTCATAATTCACTACTTCTCTTAGCTTTATAAGTGTCTTTTTGACCCTTGAACTTCTCTCTTCTTCTCTCTCTCTTAAGTTCTATAAGAACTAACCATTTTGTCATTATATGGGATGCTCCACATGAGTATGGTGAATACATGATAAAATGTATACATTTTTATCAATAATAAAATATATTTTTACCTCCTTTATGACTTTTCTTAGTTTTTTAAACTAGATGATGAATCTTTCTTAGTGAAAACTATGGATTCCTTAGCATGTTGTTCCATTCTTTCACCTATTTGTAGCCTCTTCTTGTAGGGAATATGAAGTGTTCTAGGATATTTTCATGGTTTAAGTGAGTTATTATATTCATTAGTGTCCTCATAGTCCTCTTTTCTATTCCTCCTAGATTTTCACATTCATTCATAACCTCACAATGTAGCATTGATGTGAGAAGATGAAGATTGGAGAAATGTATGTTCAGTTTGTCCTTTGATTTCAAGTGTAATATGCATATGGTTTGATGTCATCATGTTATTTTTTGTATCATCTCCCTTATATTAGTTTTATTTCATTTATCCTTATCTCTTTTCACCTGCCAAGTTTAGTAGTAGTTGCAATCCAAAGTGGTACATCAAGGGAGCTAGCCCTATTTGGAGATTCAACTCATTCCTTAGGCTTCCCACAAGCCTAGAGGTGATTCCATTGTGCCACTTGGATGAGGAGAGATTTTAATCTCCTAAAAGGGTGCAAATCCAAGTGACAATAGTTATTCTATATAAATGCAATTAGATGAGGAAAATAATTTGGAATGTATGATGTTAATACTACGATACATATAAGTAATATCATAGGTAGAGGATCCTATGGATGAGGTAGATGTTTTGGATTGAATGGAAGATGTTTTATATGTGGTGAGACTGGCTATAGATAATTTGAGTGTCCTCATATGCATATTAAATGAAATATAAGAACTAATGCAAATGTGCATACCACACAAGTAGGTGAATAAAGTTTTGCATCTATTCATAACATGTATGAACTAGAGATTAGAGAAAATATCATGATTTAGAGGGTGTTGTTGAAGCCTACAAAAGAGGAAAATAATCCTACGTAAATAAATAATTTTTTTAGACCCATTTTCAAATATGAAGGTAAAATTTTCAAATTGATCATTTCTAATGGAAGCACATATAATATTGATTCACAAGAAATGGTTGATGAACTTATGTTTAAGATAATTTTACATCCAAAATTGTATGATTTTATTATTTTTATAAAGGACATCAAATTATGGTGAATGAACAAAGTCTTGTAACTTTTCAAACTAGTACATATAAATATGAAGTTTTATGAGACATAATGCCTATATATTTTTGTCATATTTTGAATGAAATACCTTGATAGTTTGGCTACAAGGTGAAACATGATGGTCATGCTAATACATATACCCTATGGAAAGATACATTAAAACACACACTAAATCATTTGGAGGATAAGTGTACAAGAGTCTAAAAGTGTTAATGATTTTAGGAAAATAATTTTAAAAGTGAATTAGAGCAAATGTTATGTATTACTTTCAAAACCAACACAACAAGCTCCAGATGTAGCAAGAGAATAAATACTTCCACATGAAGTAAATGAGATACTATGTTTTTTATAATATTTTATCTAATTAATTTCAATATGGATTACCATTGATTAGAATTTTATGCATACAATATTTTTAAACATGATCATTTACTGAAAGTTTCTCTATTATAGGAACTATGGAATTTAAATCTCTCTGAGTGCACACCTTAAAGGGTTCACCAAGAAAGGGGTGGGTAGACTATTGGTGATTTACAATATTGTTATAAATTTTTATAATTCTTACCATTAGTCCAACTTATTTATAATGTCTATCCATTTACCTCATATGATGTATCCCTAAAATCTTGAAAACCTAAAACATGTCTAAGTTTGAAATCCTAAAACCTTGAAATATGGATAAGTATGAAATCCAATAGGACCCTCCAAAAGCTATAATTTGCATTATAGCTCTTAGAGGTATAAAACCACTCTCAAACATACCCAAAGTATATACATATATACATATATATATATATATATATATATATATGTATATGTATATGTATATGTATATGTATGTATGTATGTATGTATGTATGTATGTATGTATGTATAGAATGCCTTGATCCCCTAATCAATCCTCCTTTCAAATAACCCCAAACTAAATTAGCTAATTTTCCTACTAAGTCATCCATGTCAATCATGTTCACCCACTTTTCATACTAAGTTATTTAGGTTGATCCTATTCACCCACTTTTCCTATTAAGTTAGACCGATACTATGTAGTCATCCACTTGAATTGACATAGCTATTGATATGGTACAAAGTCATCTTGTATGAACTCATCATTATACTATGTTGTCTAGGTAAATAAAATCCTATATAGTTATGCTAGTTGATCTTGTTAGAAACTTATGGCATATTATGAAACTAGGTTGGTTGGGCCATCTTAGTTCAATATCAAGTAATAAATTTTAAAACATTATTATTTGAGATGATCTTGTTGGCTAAAATTCTAAAATGGATAAGGCTTATCCATTTATATAAATATAAGGATCATTTCAATCCAATAGTGAGGAATATTCATTTTTGTATCATTACAATTCTTGATTTTGATAAACATAAATTTGAAGGAGATGTCGCTTAGGGTTTGCCTTTGGAGAGAAGATTACTTTTATTGTGGGAAGTCTTGGATGAAAATTAGGATTATTTTAGATTTTATTTTATTTCTATAGTATTCTCCTTAAAAATCCACAACAACCTAATTCAAAGCACCATTGGTCAAGGGAGATATTTAGACTCAATAGGTTAGCCCAGGATAAGTATTCCTAGCTTTTTCTATTTCATTTTATTGATAGATATTGTATAATTAATATGTGTTATGAATGTATAACTCTTATATTATATTACCTCTATGATTAAACGTATTATATTTCTACATTTTATTTCAGGTGATTTAGGTCCCCATTTATCTTTCATGATTAATTGATTGTTTATTTATATTTAACCAACCCTCTTTGTGCCAAAAACTTTGTTTAGAATTATATTAGTTTTATTTTATGTAATTAGACTTAGTTAGGGTTTTTTCATACTATCATTTTCATAGAGGCTTTTTAACCCGCTCTTTTGGTGTTTTATGGAAATATATCCCTTGGTTATGTTTAGCAGATCCAATTTGGTCATGCTCTTGTTATAAACATGTATTGCAATGGATTTTAGTTGATTAGCTTATCTGATATTTGATTTAATAGGTTAGGTAAGCTATAGATCTATCTTAATTTTTTTCATACATTTTGGCAAACTTGGTATAAATCTAACCCTTGAATATTATTAATTTTTCATTTATAGTCAACTAGATTTGGCTAATCAATGTAGTCTTTTTAGCAGAGGTTCTTGGGTTCACTAAAACAAGCTAATTATAGGGATAAATCCTATGATTTAAGGGAGAGCTTATGAGAAATCAAAATCATTAATCGGTATTCAACTTTTATCCCAGGATCGTAGAGGTTTATACAATTAAGATTAATTGTATGACTATCTACTTTGATAGATATTTAATGATAAACTCAAATATAATGACATAGTTTCCAAACTAATAGTGTTACTTAGCACACTCTATAGGTTAGAGTTATCTTGATGCAACTGGGACACCCTATTCTATAACAAAACAAATTTTGCATAATAGACTCCTGAAAAGTGGAAGCACCTTCCAACTACTTTACCAAGGAAAGTTTGAAATTATTAAAAGATTCTTTGATGGTAGGTGGAGGCATAATGGAGGTAATGGTGGGGGGTTTTGGTGGTAAGGTAAAACAATAGAGTGATGGGAAATGAAAAGATGGTGTGATGGGAGGCAGAATAAGGCACACCCTTGAGGGCTAAGTTTTGGAACATAGATGTTGTAGATACCTAAAACTAGCCATCGATAACCTCCAATCAGGGTTTTGACTAATTTTCATTTAAAATGCACAATTTGGCCTAAAAAAACTAAAACCCACAAAATGATATAAAAATGACATATTCAAGTGTTGATTTTGGCCTGGTATCACTAAATGGGGTAATGTAATTTATGGGCCAACTAACTTTGATCAGTTCATTTCAAATCAAGATGCCAAATTTGCACCTGCATGCTCTGGACTACTCTTTCCTATAAAATCTTTTGCTCAAGACTTGTGCCTTTGTTATTTATTGTTTTCAACATTCTAAATGGGAGTACACATCTAACATGGACTTCTAATTCTAATCCATTCAAATTTAGGACTAATAACAAGACATTCTAATCAATTTGAGTAATTTGTGCATAAAGTACTTAATCATGTTTAAGAGCTAATTAACCTAAATTAAGGCCTAATCAAGAATTCCATGGAGACTTGTTGAATACTTTGTTTTGAAAATAAATATTGAATATCTACATCATCAAGTGACCTCATTTCTTAAGAAGACATCCCTAGGCCATAAATGCCACAAATATCAGGATTTATGCCTCCCATGCCTCATTAATGCCTTCCATGATGCCCTCCATGTCTCTTAATTGCCCCTTCTTCCAATTTCATGATGAGGATAATTACAAACTTAATTCCAAAAATCTAATCATCAACTACACATCTTAATCTTGAGATGGACAGTTGAGGTTAATTCTAATCAAATCCAAAAATCTATAAATAGGAGGCCTCACAACATCATTTCTAAGATTAATTTTTGAAAAGTTATAATGAAAGATTGGATCATAAAGCTTCATGAAACTAGTTTTACCATGCCAAATTTATTCCAAGCCAAGCCAAAGCCTAAGGTGCCAAGGAAAGATGGAGGTATCCAAGCTTCCATTGCCAAAGACTTCATGAGCACAAGCCAAGCAAGCCACTACTACAAAGGCATTTGGAGCATCCAAGGAAGGTGAATAAATTCTTGTGTTTGATTCCTTACTTTTTAGTTGTGTTTATCATTTGTTTTTGTTAACTAAGCTCTCCTTAGTGTCTAGGCCTAGAGATGTTATGTTATTAGTGTGTTTATTTCACTTTATTTTCATTTTGGAACTCACGCCATACTAACCATCTTCTCTTGAGTCAAATTCCTAAATCACATAATGACATGCTCGATGAGACCAGAAGCATCCTACACCTAAAGGAGATCATTTTGCAACTTTAAAATATTTATTTGAGCTTTTAAAACTCTTGAAAATTGATTTTCTAACTTTATTTTGTTATTTTTAGTTACCACAATTTTTACATAATAACTGATGTCGATAGAAATACTAACATTGGCTACTTCACTTAATCGACGTCAGTTAGTAGAACTAACATTGGTTAGATATTGGTTGGCTGCAACTAATGTTGGTGGTATTAACTGATGTTTGTCACTGTGTTTTTCAAAAAACATAGACTCGAGACCTACTTTTTCAAAGTTTGTTGTTTCAAACTCAAAAGAGCTTCAAAGCTAAAGAACATGCTAACAATTTTGCTATAGGACCAAGCAAGATTTTTGCTCAAAACATGTTTAAATCACTTTTTCATGCTTAAATTTGATTAGGAACTTTGTTTTGGTGTTTAACAAAGAATTTAGGGTTTTTTGGTCGATTTTTCTCAAAATTTACAACTAAGACCAAGGGGTCAAATGAACACCACCAAACATTTTATTTGGGTTTAAAATTGAACACACTTGTCAAATTTTGCTTACAATACTTGTTTAATTAGATTTTATTTGGAAAAAATAGGAATGTTGCATGTATGCTCTTCCATTTGTCCCCTATAGGGAACCCTTGGAATCAAAAGTGCCATTCATATTGCAACTAGCCTAGTCCAAGGCCTAGAAAGAAAGTCATCTAAAACACTCCCCAGAAACTCATCAAAGTTTGGGTGATCTTGAAAATAACCCTAAAGTCTTTCTACTTTCATGCTTTATTTATTTATGTATCTTGGCTCACGAGGGGGACTTCATCACCCCCCATAAGTTCTTTAGTGAATCTTTGACATGGGGTTTCATCTCTTAGCATTAACTTCATTTGACTCTTTTAGAGTTGTACACAAGACGTAGTGGAACTTTAGACATTGCACTACACTGAGAGAACAATAGGATGTAGCGGTTGCAAAAAGGACTAGACCTTTTTGTAATAATCCAAGTGATACAGACCCAAAATTCATGATTTTATTTTGCATTATTTGGCATGAAAGTCATTGTGCAATTGATTCCCCTAGATCATTCAAAAACTTGTTAGATATTAGACAAATCCCCACTTTCTATGGAAATATTGTTGGTGCAAGGTGCACCTCAAGGTCTCTGTCATAGTATTGTCATTTGAGAGAAGGGGGGGGGGTTGTAAAAACCCGATTATATAATGCACATTTACTTTTGGATGAACAATTAAAATCCTCTCAAATGATGTATATTGATGGATTCCAACAATACCAAGCAACCTTGTTAGTTTAATATCTAAGAATGATTAATTAGTTGGTCTTGTCCTAGTTTGAAGTCTTGTGTAGAGTCAAAACTTAGTGTAAACAAATAATCCAAAATCAAACACATGGTCCTTATTTTCCTTTGAACAAAAGGTGTTATATTGTCCATGAGAGATAATCCATTTGCCTTGTTCAAAGTTCATCAAAATATTAAGAGTCATATCATCCACTTTGGCATAGTTATGCTACCCAATTGAGTTTAGACCTTTACCAAAGTTGTTTAAGTCCTTCACTTATAATTTAAATTCAAAACTATACCTTTACAAGTTCATAGGGTTGATGTGTTAAGTGTGTTCACTATTTTCACTAAACTTTAGGGAACTTAGGTCTAATTTCCAATTAATTTGAAGGCCATTTTAGACTCATAATCATAATCATCACTTGGTATACTTAAGCCATTTTGTGTTAAACACTTATACTTTAAGTCTATGCACCATAACATTTTGAGTCAAGAAAGGTATTTTTATGCTGCCAAAATTGTAGGAAAACATATTTACCTTAAGATAGTATTTGAAACAAACCTTTTTTCCTCACCTTTTGGGTAGTATAGCATCATTACACTGCCCAAATCATTTCAAACATTGTTTCATAGACCCTCTTATATAGAGTTCCAAATTTGTTCCTATAAAATCAGATCGATCCAAGTGTAATTTTGATCCTTTGTCTAAATAATAGTTATACTTTTCACCTTTGTATAGCTTGTTTGTCAAAGGAACCAAGTTTTATACCATTATTTATGAAAAATAAACTATTGCTAAAGTGCCTTTTATTTCATACCTTATACCTAGTTGATCAAGTTCATGTCTAAAAATCAAATGCCTAGTTTTTATTATAAGTATTTCAAATCTATTAGATTAAAAATTTCATATATTTTCAAAGTCTAGCTTTTGATGTCATTTGGCTAAGATTCCTAGCACATGCCTTTTTTGAGCTTAGCTTTTGACACCACATTTGGCCAAAAGACCTAGAAACTTTTAAATTCCTAAAATAGACTAATTTGAAACACTTCGACCTTAGAGTTTGTCATTTTGATTTTTGGTCCATTTACTTACTTATCTTTATGTGAATAGTGAAATGTTAGATATTTTACATTACCTTTTTTCCTCACAAATATTTGAATAAACCTTTTGATACTTTTGACAAATCTAGACCAAGTTGAAGGCATCATTTGTTATAGATTATGTCCTTTTTAGATTTTGTAGAACTCTTTGACCTTTTATCATAAAGAATTGACTATGGATCCCAAAATATATTCATACACTCATAGTGGACTCATTTACAATCTAGGGATTAGTAATGTAGTTGTGTAGGAAGAAATGGTGCAAGAACCCTATGCAAATAACATTGCTTATAAGATGGATTCTTATCCCTTTTAGGCATAAATCCAAGATCCATTGGCTAAATATTTTTTTAACACACCACCTTACATAGAATAAGACCAAGAATAAATCATGAAATACTTAGATATAATACCCATAATGGATGAGCCAATACTTCAACAATCATATTCTACTAATTCAGCTTCCACATATGATCCATTTCTGCTTGAGTGAGATTTGTTAGAAAACAAAGATGAGATTTTGGTTAGGGCCATAGAGGTAGGGGCTGATTTTCTAGCAGACTTCCCACATGAAAATTTACCAAGTCTAGTAAGAGTGCCCTACAATATCATTTACGATCAATAGGATTCTTCTAGCAATCCTATGGTTCTAGTCCAAACAACGTACTAAGACTGAAATATATCTAATCAAGGCAAAAACATCATGAAATATCACTTTAACCAAATACAAGTAGCATACCAAACCTACCTAAATTTAGCACATGATTTCAATTAGATGAACATGGTAAGTAAGACTCTCATTGACCTAGTTCCTTCAATAGGAGTGTTGATGGAATTAATTGGACAAGAAAATATGAGTTCCAACCCATTTATACAAACCAATTTGATAGATAACTTGATACATATGCTAGTTATTGAAGAAGTGTCTTTAGCTTCTACACTGAATAGTGAGCCAAATGTAGTGGACAATGTGCAAATAACATCCAATCTTGATCAAAGTGGTACTAACACACAAATAACTAGCCAACAACATGTGTCTATAGTTAATCCCATGAGAAAATCATCATACCAAGGAATAGGAGTTTATATACCCCAACCTCAACCAACTACTCCCTCAAGTGTATAACCTATGGGATTAGGTAATCAAATAATGGCCAATATCACACCTCAATGATAGAATGTGATGAATCCTACTCCTCCTTAATAGGTAGTGAGTAGTATTCCATAATAGTAGATGCAGTCTATTATATCAATGAAATAAAGGAAGAATACATTGCCAGTTCAATCAGGGGCAAAAAATATTCCACCCCACCAGGTGATGATGAACATACCTTTTCAGTCATAGACTAATATGCTAGTCTAAAACCAAGTAATGACTAGTCAAGTGCAAATATTGGTTAGCAAAAGATGTCAAATCTATAATCTACTTTCACTTTCTCATAAGGATTCATGCAATAGGGATTCCCCCACGTTTCTTAGGTACCTACCAGACAACCATTGGTTCAAAATATTCCACAAATCTAGAGACAGGGTCTTGGTCCATAAGTTCCCACTCAACAATAAGGTTTTATTAGTCGGTAGCATTTCCCTTTTCAACCATAGCAAGTGAAGTATAATTATATCCCTCCATCCCAACCACAAAATCCCCCAGGTCAAACCTTTATCACCAAATCAAACTAGAATATTGTGCATCCAACTATGAAATTTCATGTGCATCCCAATCCATATATGAATATTCCTGGTCCATTCACCAACCAAACCAATGTACCCCAATAGGTGTCTCCATCATACCCTGATAAAAGTTACAATAGATGAAGGATGCAGTTGCTACCATTCAAGCAGGGAAATAGACTAAAATTTTCAAATTAGATGATGTATGTTCCTATCCATTCAACATGGAGTATTTTTAGATACCATTTCCTCTAAGATATGAACCACCAAAATTTGATAAATACAAAGGGAATGGTGATCATAAGGCTCATTTGATCAATTTCTTTGTCACATGTCAACTAATGGCATATAATGACATATACCTTTTGTTGTTGTTTCCAAGGAGCTTGGCTAGATAAGCCTTGGAGTGGTTTTTGAAGTTGTTCAATAATTTAGTAATGGACTTTGATGATCTTTCTGATAAATTTGTGTAACACTTTTCCTATAATCTCAAGCATGAGATTTCATTAGTGGACCTGACACAAGCAAAGTAAAAAGCTAGGGAGAGTTTTACAAGTTATTTACAGCAATGGAGAGCCCTTGAAATCCATTTCACCCATAGTTTACTAGATAAACAATTAGCTTTTGTGTTTACTAAAAATTTGCATAGTGAGATAGCCTATCATCTGGAACTACAATGTACACATACATTCAAAGAGATCATTGATAAAGGTTTGTTGGTTGAGATGGTGCTCATCAATAAATGGGTCATGAATCTTAATTAAACTAATCAAAATCAAGGTACCAATCATGAAAATTACCAACATCCCATCCAAGCACAAGTATCACAACCAACATATGCCAATAATCATGAAAGACTGAAGCAATTTAACTGCAATAGGAATGTTGTAGGAAATGGAGTAACCAAATCTCATCATGTCCAAACTATGTAGACATCATCTGCACCACCTTTTTAGCTTAATCATACCCATCAACCTCTCCAACCAATGCCACAAGTGCAAAAAACAAGACCTGCACAACAAATACAATAGCCTTTACCATTACAAACCCCTCCTCTTAGAAGAACCATCCCTACATGTCGTGTCTTTAGTGACCTAGGAGAAATTATTGAGTTTGTATTTCACAATCTTACTACTACTAATATGATTAGTTGGTCCATACTAAAACATTATCCACAAGGCATTCCTTATCCTGATTGGTACCATGAAAATGAATTATGTGACTATCATCGAGTCAATGGATAGAATCTATGAAGATGTGTTTAAATCAAGAATTTAATCAATAATATGTTAGAAAATGGGGTGATAAAATTAGATAATGGTACTTCCACTTCCAATAAAACTCTTGGGATCTATCAAAACCCCTTTCCCTGACATAACAATCAATAACAATAGAATAATTAGTAATAACAATAACAGCCAATGCAGTAGTAAAATCAATAATATCATAATCAAAGGTTAAACTAGTAGAACAACAAAATTAGTAGAAAAACCCATAATGATAGAATAATGGACAAAACCAAGGTTAGAATGATAACAACCAATAAATCTACCATATAGTTACACATGAATACAATAGGTTTTTAGGTCATATTATAGGGGTAGCATTAATACCATCTCCATTAATCTCAGACTAAACACTAATCAGTCTAGACCATTTCTAAACAACAATATTCAACCAAATCATATGGATAATCCTTCTTTGACTTGGGATTGCATATAGGCAAAGCAACAAACTAGGACTTCCCCTTTTGGATCTTATAATGATAACTTATCCTTGCCATATGACCACATACAAGTGCACGGACAACCAAGACTTGTCATGTTTAGTCCCACACCATTCCCAACATCATTTAGCAATAATGGTTTAGCATCTAATCTTGATTATGTATTCACAACTTGAAGGTAAAATATTACTATCCTAGGTCCACAACCAACCATTCAGTCTCAGAATAAACCATTCACTACTAATCAATATAAGAAGTTTGATATTATGGTGTAATTACAGAAGACACCATCACAAATTTCTATCTTAATTTTTTTTCAAACATCAATAATCTACAAGAACATCTTGAATTAGTTCTTGACCTAATCCACTATTGCTAGTGACATAACCCTTGATAAAATTTAAGCTTTGGTTAGACACCTAGCTCCAACCCAACAAGTCACATTCAACCAAAGTGATATGTCTTCCCTTGGCCTGATCCATAATAACCCATTATCTATAAAAGTCTATATCAGATGGCATAAATTAAAACATGTCCTTATCGATAATGGATCTAGCCTCAACATAATGTCTCTCAAGCTCATTAAGCTTCTTGGGTACACAATGACAAATCTCCATTTAGAAATAATAACTATCAAAGCTTATGATAATTAGGAAAGAGAATCATAGGGCACCATTAGTTTTCTAGTTATCATTGGGCCTTTAACCCATGATACACTTTACCATGTGTTAGATCTTGAGTTATGATATAAAATGATTCCAATCAGTCCTTGTTTACATGAGATTCATGCAGTCCCATCAACACTGCACCAATGTATCAATTTTTCCCACTCAGGGATGAAAGTGAATATTCTATAAGATTTACATCCATATGAGCAACAAAAGCATCTTGAGGCTAAGTTTAAAAGCTATTATTATCAGTATGGTATGAATCCAAGTTTCAAGTAGGATAAAATAAAATCTATAATTATTGATCCTTCATTGGATAATTTCATAGATCCTAATACCTTGGATTCCCTTTTCCACATGCTACCTCTTAAAGCTTATAATCATTTAACCATTTTAGATAATGGATCAGGAGAATATGTGACCCATGACACATTTCACATTGCCAATCTTCCACATAATTTGAAAACCTTTGGCTGACCTAAGGTCATCCCACATATGCATTGGCAATGAAATAACAAAGATAAGGAACCTATCACATTTGTACCAGCATCTGGCCTAGGACCTAACCCTCTTGAAGGAAATGAATCATGGTTATAAAATGATGACCAAGATGATTGTTATAAAAATACAAAGTATTCTATTCCTAATAAGATCATGGAGCATCATAATTATGAAGGAAGAGGCCTCAAACTAAATCATCAAGGAACCATAAAGCTAATTTCCATGACTAAGTATGAAAGACCTTATGGAGTTGGATTTAAACCACCTGGGTGTGACCCCACATATCTTATTCAAACTCCATCACTAGTGACTAGTGATGATGATGCTAACAGCGAAGCAGAGTCTAATTATATCCTCACTTTTGATGACCTAGATAAAAATAATTTGTTTGATAACAATGCCATTTGTACCCTTACCCAAGCCATTCATCACAATCTATTACCATTATATTATCCCCAACTAATAGATTGGGACCAACAAGAATCTAGTCTATCGATTGATGAGTTCCAGAATGATGAGGCATTCTATGATTTCTTAGGTCTTAGAGATAATTTTTTGTTGGGAGATCACAAATTAGGATTCTCAATCACATTGGATCCTATAGCCTATTTTGGACAGTGAGTGAACACCCTTAGCAAAAAAAATAAGTAAAACATTGAGGTCCCAAAGTGAAAAACTCTTGGAGGTGCTTTTTTACTAGGTAAAAAGTAAAGATAAAGGCTAGTCTAGTGATGAAAACTTGTTTCAGGTGTCATTAGATGGGGGTGTTCATTCCTCTTCAAATTTAGACCAAGAGACCACCAATGATGAACTTACCTACATATCTAAGTTTAGTTTTGAGCAACAAGTATTTGATCAAATTCTCTAATAATGTCTAACTATTTTTGTTACATGGCCAAATATCCCATTAGGAAACTTAGATTCATCATGCCTAGGAGAAGTTGAAGAGCAAATCCTAATAGAGGACCCTGACATAGTCTAATAGTTCAAGTCATTGCCTACTATCCTAAAAGATGGTTCAAACCTTCTAGTTAATGATATAATAAAGGTAAACATCAAGACTCTATCAGACCTAAAATGGATAAAATTAGGTGCATCCCTCACTGATAAGTAACATGACATTTTTACAGCTCTATTTAGAGAGTTTGTGGATATATTTATATGGGCATATTATGACATGCCAGGATTAGACCCCACCTTGGTTCTGTACCACCTTGTGGTTAATCCTGATGCCAAACTAGTAAAACAAAGGCTTTGTAAGATGCATCCTTACATTATTTTATTAATAACGAAAGATTTGTAAAAACTCTTCGAAGCATGATGTATCGAATCCATTGACTATTCTGAATGGATATCTAATGTTGTGCCTATTAGCAAAAAGCCTGAAGCAATCAAAATTTGTACTAATTTTTGAGACATCAGAAAATCTTGTCCTAAAGATGATTTTCCCTTACCTAATATCAACATGATTTTTGATTCCATGGTAGGTTATGAAATACTTTCACTCATGGATGGATTTTTAGCATATAATCAAATCAGAATAACACCAAAATATCAGCATAAAATAGCATTCACCACTCCATGGGGAACATTTGGTTATCAGGTGATGCCATTTGGTCTTAAAAATGTTGGATCTAAATATAAAATGGCCATGACTATAATATTATATGGTATGATACATGATATTATTGAAGACTATGTCGATGACATATTGGGAAAATCCAAGACCAAGGCCAACCATTTAGCAGTGTTGCATAAGATATTTCAAAGACTACAAAAGTACAAAGTCAGAATCAATCCAAAGACATGTGTGTTTGGTGTAATTTCAAAAAAATTACTTGGCTTTATTGTGTTTCATAGAGTTATTGAAGTTGATCTAGCTAAATTCCATACTATAATTGAGATGCCGCTACCAACCAATTTAAACCAACTTCATAGTTTGTAGGGTAAGATCTAGTCAATCTGATGCTTCATCTCTCAATTAGTAGATAAGTGTCATCCATTTACACATCTTTTAAATAAATGGGTTGCATTCCATTAGGATGATAACTTCCAAACAACTTTTTAATAGATCAAAGATTATCTTGTCAATCCACCTATTTTATTACCTCTTATGCTAGGAAAGACATTCTTGTTATACCTATTAGCTACTGATCATGCCTTAGGGCCACTCTTGGCTCAACATGAAGACAATGGAAAGGATCATGTTGTATACTAATTAAGCCATACCTTGGTTACATATGAGCATAATTATGTCCCTGTTAAAAAATCTTTCCTAGCCATGGTTTTCGTAGCTCAAAAACTACATCATTACATGTTGAATAATAAAACCATGGACATTTCAAACATAGATCCACTCAAGTATCTACTATCTAAAATAGATTTTCAAGGTAGAATGGATAAATGGATCATGCTTCTCAATGAGTTTGACATAGAGTATGTCAATCAAAAAGCAATCAAAGGATAATTTCTTACAAATCAACTTGTTAAAGCACCTCTCATGGACACACAACCACTCAAGTTTCCATTTCTTGATGAATCCATCATGATCATCATGGACACATCCCTTGATGAGAAGCCCTGGAATATATACTTTGATGGTTCATTCACTTCACATGGATCAGGGGTAGGCATATTTTTTATTACACCACAGGGGGATCTAATCCCTAAATCATTCAAAATTAGCTCTCTTTATACAAACAACATGGTTGAGTATGAAGCACTTGTTGTAAGACTTTGAAAAGTAGTATAGTGGAATATATCTCATCTCCAATTTTATGATGATTCTTATTTAAACATTAATTAGGTTACGAATCATTTTTAGACCAAAGATGACAAGCTAGTTCCATATAAAGCCATGGTTGACACTCTTAAAAAGCAAATTGCCAACATTCAATTTGAGCACATACCAAGGGCTAGTAATAGAACTGTAGATGTCAAGGATACTATTGGCTCATTGATTCAACAAATAGATAAATATAGAGATTATCAACACCTTGTGAAAAGTTTGTTAGCACTAGCTCATGAACGTTCAACTATTGCCATGATTTGTGATATTGTTGGTCCTAATTCTATCTAGTACTCAGACCTTTACAACTACCTTCATGATAAAATTATACCACCTAACCTATAAAAAAAACAAGCCAAAGCCTTCATTCATGATTTCACTCATTATACTTTACTTGGATCCACTCTTTATCATCATAGTTTTGATGTAACTCTGCTTTGTTGTTTAACTTTGATAGAGTCTATGCTAGTGTTAAGAGAAGTTCATGAAGAAGTATGTGGAGCCCATTCTAGTGAGGTAGTCCTATCCAAAAATATCTTACATACTAGTTATTATTGGCCCACAATGGACGTAGATGCCACTACATATGTAAATAAATATGACAAATGTCAATGGCATGATAATTTGATTCATGCCTCAGTAAAAACTATAAAATTGATGTTGACACCATGGCCATTTTCTACATATGGACTTGACCTCATTAGGAAGATTAACCCCACTTCATTTGATGGCCATAAATATATCCTTACCACCACTGAATATTTCACTAAGTGGGTTGAAGCTATACCCCTCACTTACGTGACTAGAAAGCAAATGTCCAAATTCATCTTAAACCATCTCATCTATTGCTATGGTGTACCCTTTGACATTATATTTGATAATGGAGGATCATTCAAGAACAAATATATAGACCAATTATGTATTAAATACAACATCACACAACACTTTTCTACAACATATTACCCTCAAGGTAATGACTAGGCTAATGCATCCAACAAAACCATTGTCAACATTCTCAAAAATATTGTTAATGATGCCATTTGTGATTGACACCTCTAGATATTCCTTGCCCTTTGGGCATACCATACCAATCCTTATACTCCCATAGAAGCCACTCCATACTCACTTGTTTATGGTACTGAAGCCATCCTTCCCATCAAGGTTGAATTACCTTCACTATGCATCTGTTTCAAGCATGTCCTGGATGATCATGACTATCAAGTAGCTCACCTACAAGAGCTGGATCTACTTGATGAAAAACACATAGCCACACTCAATAATCTTAAAGCATACTAGAATCAACTCAAAGGCCACTACAATCGGTGTGTGAAGTATCAAAAATTTAAACTTGGTGATCTTGTTCTCAAAGAAAACTAAAAGAATATCATGACTGAGAAGAAACATAAAGGGAAATTCAAACCAAACTAGAAAGCACATTTCATCATCATTGTAGATTATGTATCAAGAGCATACAAGCTTGCCACACCAGATGGTGATGAACTTCTAGAGCCAATGAATATTATTCATCTCAAGTGGTATTATGCTTGAATGCTATGGTGTATTGTCTATAAGGACCATTTTAGTTATTCCTTTTTGTCACTATTATTATTTATACACATACCATTCTTATCCATCCTCTTTGCCATATCTACTTTCCACTTTTGATCTATCAACTCAGTGTGTTCTAAAAACCTAACCTATTTGACCTTGGTTTTTGTCATTCATTACACAGTTTTAGCATCAAGGTATATGATCAGTTCATCAGTTTGTTTAATAACTTTAGATAGAGATCATATTTATGGATAGTGTGATATAATTTTTGGTAGTTTCATCCTTCATTTGTTATTCTTTCTTACTACCAGTCTTGTGGCTAATTATAACTACCTTTGGAAAAATTAGTACCTTTGATCTTTGCCATTATGTCTTGATTCTAACTACATATGGGAAAACTAGGGGAAACATTAAACCTTAACATACCAACTTACCACTTCCTATACCACATTGTACCTTTATACTAACTATGCCTATTTTGTTTGAATTGACTACTACACTAGTCAAATTCCTCCACTATAAGGGCAGAACTACTATGACTTGAGGTCCTACTATGGGACTATGTAGGTAGTTATCGATTCTCTTTGAGACCATCTCAGCACTCTTTCCACAATCTCACCATTTTTTGAGCAACCTAAGCCATGCTATCACCATTTTGTGAGTAATCGAAGCCATGCTCTCACCATTTTGTCATCAACTTTATTATAAATTCTCTTACCATTTTGTGAGCAACTTTAGTTTAAATGCTCTCACCATTTTGTGAGCTTGAACCATTTAGTGTCTCATCATTTTGGATTAAGTTGTGACACTCCAAAACACTTCCAAAAACATTCCAAAATCATTATAAAAGAATAAAAAACATTGACCACTTCTTTGCCTTAAGGATTCTGGGAACCCTTACTAAGTTACAAGCCAATCACTTGTCATTTAGTTTCTCCATCCTTTTTGGCCTTTTCTCTCATGTAATTACCATTTTACAATACCATTCCTATTATTCTATCACATCCATTCTATTTATTTTCCTTAGTTATCACATTCTTCCCATTCCCTAGCAGAAATACATTTGGCCTAAAGTTTTTATTGGATATTACATCTATGGAACTATGTAGGCAGCATCCACTTGCCTAGTGTATATGGAGCTAGCTTGGACACTCCCTTCCTTTTCTTCTATTCCCCCATTTTGTTCATTTGTTTAGTTATCACCTATTTTCTAGGGGTATTGTTTGTAGGGTTTCTATTACTTTGTTTGTTTGTTTGTTTCTACTTATTTTGTTTATTTTTCTTCTTATTTTGTTTACTTTCAACATTATTGCCTTGATTTACTTTGTGTGTTCATTAGGTGATTCCTTGCCCACACTTATACTCAAATCCATCCATATTCATATGTTTACATTATCATCATGGTTTTTATCATTGGTGCATTATTTTCTATATACTATTGGATTATGGGAGTGAGTCCTTATGCATATTTTAGCCAAATCCAAATGATGTTACACCATGATGCCTATCGACACATGCTACAACAAACCTCAGCTTTAAGAAATCTATTTGACAAATGGTAGCCTCTCTTTAGCATCGACATACCTGTTCACTCCCAATCATATCCCAAATAGAGTAATTAACCATGAAAGAATTTCAACCTTTATTAGTTCAGATGAGCATCTCCCTCTTAGTAGGTTATTCCAAATCATCATTACCCTTTGTGTTAAGTTATCATCATCCTCGGCCAAGTTTATCATGTTTTCTATAATCGAGGTCCAATGATTATAACTGCTTATGGGAAAATCATTGCACACCATCCCACTTACATTTCTCAATGATTATAACCACCTTTTGGAAAATCATTGTGTTATCACCACTTTACTTTTTCTACCTATACAGGGGCATGTTATTATCTTGTTTATCTATCCTAACTAGGACAAATCCATCTTATCAATGATTATAACCACCTTTGGGAAAATCACTGTGTTATCATACCACATTACCACTACCGAGGTACCATGCTTATAACCACAATTGGGAAAAACATTGTACACCATCCCACTTGCATTATCATTTATTTTTACTATTTTTTAGTATCATTATGTTTTCACCCCATCATCTTTCCTTTCTTTGGTCCCCTCCTTTCACTTCTTTCTTTTTGAGGGATCATTTGCCAACTTACTTGTGCCAACCCTCAGAGCATCATATAGTTAGTTTATCATCATTGTAGTTATAGGCATGCAATAAATTTTTATTATTTGAGAAGATGTTACTATGGTTATAGCTTGCAATTCCTTCCCAAATAGGGGTAAAATGTAGACACATAAAACTGGCCACCAATAACCTCCAATTAGACTTTTGGCTAGTTTCCATCTAAAATGCACAATTTGGCCTAAAAATACTAAAACACATAAAATGATGTGAAATTGACATATTAAAGTGCAGATTTTAGCTAGGGTAT
This sequence comes from Torreya grandis, assembly GCA_037957365.1. Lineage (NCBI taxonomy): Eukaryota > Viridiplantae > Streptophyta > Pinopsida > Cupressales > Taxaceae > Torreya > Torreya grandis. The sequence goes on from JARHVA010001457.1 coordinate 824,682, forward strand.
CACTAAATGGGGTAATTCAATTTATGGGCCAGCTAACTTTGATCAGTTCATTTTGAGTCAAGATGCTAAATTTACACCTGTGTACTCTAGACTGCTCTTTCCTATCAAATCTTTTGCACAAGACTTGTGCCTTTGTTATTTATTTTTGGAAACATTCTAAATGGGAATATGCATACAACACATCTAGTGTGGACTTCTAATTCCAATCCAATCAAATTTAGGACCAATAATAAGACATTTTGATCAATTTGAGTAATTTATGCATAAAGTGTTTAATCATGTTTAAGATCTAATTAACCCAAATTAAGGCCTAAACAAGAATTCCATGGAGAATTATTGAATACTTTGTTTTAGAAATGAATATTAAATATTTACATCATAAAGTGGCCTCATTTCTTGGGAAAACATTCCTAGGCCATAAATGCCACAAATATCAGGGTTCATGCCTCTCACACCTCATCAATTCCTTCCATGATTCCCTTCATGCCTCTTAATTACCCCTTCTTCCAATGTCATGATGAGGATAATTAAAAACTTAATTCTAAAAATTGAATTACTCCTCAACCACACATCTCAATCTTGAGATGCACATTTGAGGTTGATTCTGACCAAATCGAAAAATCTATAAATAGAAGGCCTCACAACATCCTTTCTAATATTGATTTGTGAAAATTTATACTGTAGGATTGGTTCCTAAAGCTTCATGAAACTAGTGTTACCATGCCAAATTAATACCAAGCCAAGCCAAGCCAAGCCAAATCCAAAGGTTCTAAGGAGAGATGGAGGTAGCCAAACTTCCATTTCCAAGGACTTCATGAGCACAAGCCAAGCAAGCCACTACTACAAAGGCATTTGGAGAATCCAAGGAAGGTGAAGGAATTCTTGTGTTTGATTTCTTGCTTTTTAGTTGTGATTATCATTTGATTTTATTATCTAATCTCTCCTTAGTGTCTAGGCCTAGAGATGCTATGCTATTAGTGTATTTATTTCATTTTGTTTTCATTTTAGAACTAACACCATACTAACCATCCTTTCTTGAGTCAAATTACTAGATCACAGATGTCATAATAGAATCAAGTTTTGGTGATGCCTGACCTAGGGTTGGGAGGATGGATAATTAGATGAGGTGGAAGTTAGAGTTATAGATGGTGGTTGTGGAGGAGCAGTCTATACTTCCTTAATATGTTGTAGAAGAGTGTGGGGATCCTCAAGCAACACAAGCACAATGGTGGTCTCTATGGTTATTGAGTGGAGGTAGTGGAGGGAGAGGTGTAAATCATATTGGTAATACATCCCCATTTTTTAAAGTCTCCTAAATGAATTGAGTTAGATCTTCTATCAGTGTAGGTGCCACCTCCATGATAATCTTATGCTCAGCCTCCTTAATAGTCTACATCTTTGCCAATTTAGCAACAACATCTAACTTGTGTACTTACCTACCCTTAGTGAGTAACTAAACCATGGGTTATGCCTACACCACTTGTAAGAGTAACTTAGTATATATAGGTTGTTTTTACTTTAAATCCTTTTGTTTCTACACCTCCTTATGTTGCTTCTTCACTTCCTTTTTTATTCTATGCTCGACAGCTCGTTATTTTTCTTCTTAGGTATCCTACTTCTCCTTGGGTGTTGTGCATCCAACACTACCTCTTAAGTATCTATTAGGGGTTCATTAGACTATGAGGAAGAGAAAATAACCATAGATCTATGCACCATGTCCTTCAACACACATCCTTTCTAGCACCCAAAGATAGGGGAGTCCTTAGGAAACGATAGTGTCATCCCTCCTAAAGATATAAGAGCTATTATAGATGCTTGGGATGTGGGTGTAATGTCCTACTATTCCTCCTTTATAGTTAGTTTATATTTGTGTAGCATGTAATGTCTATGCTAAAGTGATTATGGTGGACTTTCAATAAGAGTTTCAATGTGTTAGGATTGAGAGGATTCCTCAAAGCCACCTCTTATTATAATATTTGCTTGGAGCCATTGCAATTTAGCTTCCTATAATAATGGATTGTGGACAAGTAATAAATTCTACCCATAAATGTGGGGGCACCTGCTATAGACTTACATGTGCACACCACTTTCTAGAAGAAAAACACTTTTTATTATTCCATTTCATATAAATCACTAGCCATGTCTAAAATCATATTTTGGTAGACTTCCTGTTCATTAGTCTAAAATTTCTACCATTCACATTTCACAATAATCTGAAGCACATGTGGGTCATCCAACTGGGTCTTCTAGTTGTGAGTCTTCCTTCATGGGGTAGAAAGTGAGCAACTTATCATATGAGATTTATGCTTTCATCAGTCTGATTGAGGAGACATTATTAAGGAATTATGTTAGTGTCTAATGGAATGGGAACATTAGGTTGAATTGACTACAAAGGGGTCACTCTACGAGTGAACAAATTTTTTAATTAAATAACTTCCATCTGGGCCATATGAATATTGATAAATAAAGGAAAAGGTGAAAATAGAGCCTTTTTAATCTCATGAATGCATACAAAAATCCCCCATGGGATCTTCACCACCACTACATGCTAGCTTATAAACTAAATCACAAGCGATGGGATTCATGGGTTACTGAGCACCAATTCCATGAGTTTATCCCATTATGTGCTAAATAACTATTGATGTACAAGGTAGTCACTTTCAATGTGTTTCTAGATGAGGCTTTGGAATGTAATGTCTAGACAATAGTTGACATCTGGATTGGCAATGCTTTTAAGAGACTTCCACTATATAAATACTAGTAATAATACCAAAACCTGATATTGAAAATTTTATTTTACAAATGTGATGAATTTTACAATATTCATTATCATCTCAACTTCCAATAATTTTAGCCAATTAAATTATTCCCCCTATAATATCATGTGATACACAATATCAATGACCCATTTGGTGGCCTCCTTTGTGGCTTTGGTGGTTTTCCAAAAACATGTAGCAATACACTCTGTTAAGATGCAAATGACTTCATCAAGGATATCATCCAAAGGAATTTCATGATTACCACAGGTATAGGCATCATTAATATCTAATAAAATCAAAGTAGCTTTTGATTTTTAAGGCACCAAAAATCATCCTTATTTTTCCATGCTTGTGGCCCTTGACATCATAGCCTCAATCATATATATAGTGATATCCATAGATAAATGATGTTCTCATCATTATACCTACCTAGTAGAAGCTTCATGATTTCACCAAGTTAATTGAAGGTAGGAATATAAATTAGATGCTCCACATAGGTGTTATGGAACTTATTTGGTGGTTTAATTACCAAAGTTTGTGCCTCTGGTACTATTTCAGGGACAAATAATCTTTTTTTAGCACATTTGAGAGAAGGATATGCCTTAGGATCTAAATTTTTTATTGTGTATGTTTGTGCCAACCCCAATGTCTTCTAATAGGACATCAGAGATCATTTTGATGAATTGAGGTAATGCAATGGTGGCCATCATGAATATCTCTGCATTGAAGTGAAACTAGTTGGAATACAAGATTACAAAGTGGTGAGAGAGACTTGGAGAGAGGCTCACCAATTTGATTGAAAATAACAGAGTATGAAATGGAGATTCAACTAGAAACATTGGCTATTTATAGAGGTGGCATGTGCCCAGTTCTATGCTTGAGATTTAAGCATGCCAAAATCATCTTGGGATCTTTTGAAAAACATCAGTAACCAAATATTAGAACTGATTAGTTGGCATACTTTTTATCGATGTGGCATCTTTTTGTAATAGTTAGGTAGAATGAGTGACCCACTAAATTTTTGAGTTGATTATTTCTTTTTTCAATGTGGATCATGACAATGATTTGGATTCAATTCTACCTATCTCACATGCTTGGGTATTAACACCCATCTCTTAGCTATTAGTTATCATCAAGATTTGTGTCATATAAAGCTTTCCCAGACTTAATTGTCTTGCCCTTCCAACCATTTTAATCATGTTATAGATGATTTCATCCCCTTATGCACACTACATCCCACTTGATATTTACTAGAGCCACTTTGTGTACATGGGCTTTTTAACTACACACAAAACATAACAAAAATTAAACCCAGTCCATATAGTATAAAAAATGAATCCTACACTAAACTAGTGTTAATGAGCACCTGTTCCTTCTTGAGTACATAAATTATTGCCAGTAGCATTTGATCCTAATGCCATTAATTTTTAGAATAAAATTTTTCCCTTGTAAATCTCATAATAACTAAATTATTAGATATGGTAATGCATGAATAATAGACGATCCCTTCCAACAGATGTTCAATTTTATTGGAAAAACTCAGAACTGACTATCAGACAATAGGACAAGATGATCTATCTAAAATTCTTTAGTGCATAGATTATTATCATGTTAATATTTTAGACTAAACTTATTTACCTCATGTGTCTAGGTTGTGGTATGATGGTCTTCATCCATTCTATGTAGGTATAATATCCTACTCCCTAAATATTCTTGATCTCCCATATGCATAAAAATTATGATCTATAGGATGGGTACAACATACTCTATGGGCATTACTGCTTATAGACCATAAACTAGTTGAAAGGGGATAACCTTGGGGAGCATTTTTAATGTGTGTGATATGACAATAAGATGATAGGAAGTCTATCTTCCCATTCATTATCATGAACATCACATATTTTTATAAGCATCTTACATAAGACTTTATTTGCAGCCTCCACTTGACCATTTGCCTGAAGGTGATAGATTGTAATTTTGTGGTGCAATATGAGGAATTTATTAGTAATTTTTTCTTTGGTTTTATATAGAATGTGTGTACCTCTATCACTTACCAAATTTATTGGACACCCAAACTTGGTGATTATGTTATCATATCAGAAATTTGTTGTGTCCTTTGCACCATAGCTAGTTGCTGTAGAATTTTTAACCCACTTGTTGAAATAGTCTATTGTAGTGATTATATAACATGCATGACTACATTTACTATGTAGATTTATAGGTCCAAAAAAATCAATCCCCCATTATTTAAAGGGCTATTGTGCAAGCATTAGTTGGAGTGCCATTGCATCCTGATGGTTTGACTTTCCCATCCTTTGACAAACATTCCACTTCTATATGATTTGGTGTGTATGGTAAAATAAATAAGGCCACCATAGGCCACTTTTGAAAACTTTTATTATTGTATAATCCCCAACAAAGTGAACTCTAATGATACCTTGATGTGATTCTTCAAGTATTTGAGGTCATTCACGCTCAAGTGCAACTTTGAATAATACTTTATCCTTACCTGGATAGTATATAAATCCTCTAATGGTACTAAAAGGAAGGGCCTTAGTAATCAACTACTTATTTTATCGCTCCATGTAGTGTTATGTAAATGCCCCCTATTCCATAAAATGTGTGATCTCTTTTAATTATTCAGTAATTATAAACACCCTAGATAAATGTGCTTCAAGTGATCTATCAATAATGTCCTCTAGCTCTTTGTCATTTTGATGCTGACCCAAATGGTCTGGTCTGATGTTCTTTTGACTAGGTTTGACATTAATGTGAAACTAAAACTCCTAAAAAATCATTAACCATCAAGATATTAGACCTCATAGCAAAGGTTTATTTACCAGGTAACATATGAATTGATTAGTTTACCATATTAACTAGGTAAATTTGACCTCATGGCAAAGGTTTATTTACCAGGTAAATTTGATAGTCTAGAACTAAACACATCAATAAATATGAAGCTCAGGGAAATCTCCTTTATGAAATATTGGCCAGTCCTTCCTTACTCCTAGTAATTGGAACCAAGATAGAACAATTTTGTAAGCTTTATCCCATTGCATAAGTGCCTCATTATGTACAAACCACTAGTTCGCAACTATCCCCTTAAATGCATGTGTTACAGTACTAAATCTTTAGTTGATTTCAAAGACATATTATTGGTATCATAGTATAAACTGAGCAACATCCTTAGTGTAAAAATAGTGTGGTAGTTGGAATTCCTTTCCAAAAACCATGTATAGAAGTTGGACCTCATGGTCACCCTTCATCTAGTTAAAAATGTGAGTATTAAAATCTCCATTGAATGAAGAAGCCCTGTCCCAAGTTATAACACCTTCTCTCATTGATTTTATGTAATCTTGATTTATTTGACCACCCTGATATAAAAAATCTATGTCTGATTTAGTTTGTGACCTTATGGACATAGAACGTACATCATCTACCAATAATGGTGGAATCCCCAAACATGGTAACATATAATTGAGAGGTAACTCCTTTAACCATAAAGTTACCTTGGGTAGGATTGTGTGCTTATAGAGGAAGTCACATTTAGTGGTTCATAAGGTCTATCATCTATCTTGAATGTTCACCTTCATCCAACTATTCTTGCCATAGACATTGGGAGAATCCATCTCTCTAGGATTAAATTATGCTTTTATCCATCCTTGTTTAAAGGATTCATTATAATATTATCTCCCTAATGTGCTTACAATTGGTTGCTAATTGTATTGATGGTCATCTGACAATCATAGGCCCATTTTTTTCAATGAGTGCAGGATAATGCATGTCATTCATATTCATATCTATGACTTCAAATTCACCATGCAACCTTAGTTTTATAAATTTTATATCCACATCCTCCAATCAATAAATTGGTTCAATGCACCCATAATCTAAAAGACTCAATGTAACTAGGTTGTAACTTAGTGAAGGTCAACCAATAATAACCCATGTGGATCTAGGGATCATATTGATAGTGCTACCAAAATTGAACACTATGTTGGGTAACTCATACCTCAAAATTTCAATATCCATCCTTGAATCAACATCCCACAATTTTTTGGTTTTTACATACCATATCATCCAATCTGCTCATTATTGGCCCTTCTATGCACATTCTGGCAGATTATGGAGTAAATTGGTGATGTTCTATGAGATTTTATCATTTTTAGTGTACTAAATAATTTCATCAAGTCCATCAAGGTGGTGACAACACCATCTTATCAAATGATACACACTATCTACCCATATATTTGTGCATACGTGTTTACAGCATTAACTTTAGTGGTTTCTTATTGATGAATCATTTTCAAAATCTATGTTGCTTCATACATCAACCCTTTATCCATGGTGGGATTTAGATACTTGTTTGGTTGTTCTTTCTTGATCTCATGGTCTTGTGGTAATTTTAAAGGGGATAATCCTTATTATGTGTGTTTTTTATGAGTAATAGTTTACAATAATGCATCCTCTCGAGGTTGTGTATTTACCAAATTTACATTTTGCATAACCTTGTCCTCATGTTATTTTACCAACACTAAATAGTCATTTGTATCATGTTTTTTAGAAAATTTATAATAGGCATAGTAGGATTTATATTCTGGATTCATAGGGAAATTACTTTGTACATGGTTAAATTCATCACATAGATTACACTAAATTGGGGGTTGAAGTCCATTTCCTCTACCTCCTTGGTAACATCCCCTCATTCTTCCATGGTATCCTCCTCTATTTATTATCACCCCTAATTACCAAACTATTATGGTCAATACTTTTCAAAATTATGTTGATGATTCTACCCTTGCATTTGTTGGTTTCCCCCATATCTACCATATTGATCTTGAGTGGGTTATAGGGTCTAATTAGCCTACATTAGCTACAAGAATGTAGAATTATTTGAATCCCAAGTCTACATAATGGATGTACAATTTTAAAAATTTGGGTTTCAACTAGGTGTATCTATAGGTTGGTAAGCTAGTACTATCGGTGCCCAAGGTACAATAGCTAGATTGGTGCCAAACCTATTTATATTAGGTGTAATGATAGCCTACGGTGTGGTATTAGCTTTCTATGTAGATATTGCAAAGATGTTTTTGGTAATTTATTATTTTAGTTATTTTAATGATCAACAATTCTTCTAATCATGATTTTAGGCTTTATATAAGTTATAGCACAAATTATATGGGTTCCTTACATACTATTTTTGTATATGACATTGAGATGTCGCAAATCCTACTATGAGATTGATATCATAGAACTTAGATTTTATTCTTGGGCACTCATTCCTAGGGTGTCCTTCCTTATTTCAATATATAAAATAAAGGTTTAAGGTCTCTAATATACTTATTTTTTTGTTCTAATTTATTTATGAGGAGTTTTAAGGTGTTCTATATCTGTGAACTAGGAGCCGAATCTCCATATAATCTTCAATTTGTTCCAATCAGATTGAAGTTGTTATAGCTTCTAATTTATTAGTGAATGCTTATCCTTGGTCATAGTCCCTTTATGAACTAATTATCCTTAACCTTGTCTATCATAAAAAAACTTGACTTTGCTCATTACATCTAAAAATCTATGATCATACTCAAAAATAGTCTCTTTGGCTCCTTGTCTAATTTCCTTGAGATCTTGTATGCTCTAACTAGAGTCTTTATAGACTTTAAATTCTATGATAAATATTATTTTGACTTATTTTAATGTAGCTTGGTCAAAATGTTTTAATAATATAAATCATAATGCTCTACTAACCAATGCTCTAATCAAATAACATTTAATCACTACTTCATTGATGATTCCTTTAGCTTGCCATTTCATAGTGTAGGTGAGTAAGTACTGCTCTAGGTCTATAGACACATCATAAGGAGCTAAGTGGGTTATTTATCCCAATTTATCTACCATAGTGGGTGTCTTTTAGGTATCACAGTTGATTTAGTTGAAACAAGCATCAGGGATGGTTGTAGGTTTAGAGACTTATGTGTGCTTTGGGGTGCCTCGATTTGGTGGTGGTTGTGATGTCTCCTCTAGTTTTGTTAATTTGGTAATTGTATATATATATATATATATATATATATATATATATATATATATATATCATATCCTTATTATTATTTTGAGATTTGAATTTGTGTAATGAAATCCTTATCCTGCACAAGAATTATAGGATATGAGTATGTATAAATTAATGTTATTATGTTCTTCTTTGGTTGGTCTAAAAAACTCTACACAACTTCATGATATGTAGCCTTTTTTAGTTATAGGTCTTTTCTTTGATCTTCTTATATATTTGGTCCTTTTCAAGTGTTATCATCTAAATTTGTATAGGAATTATTATGATTTTTTTTTAAAATGGGCTCAAGGGATGTATGCTCCCGTAGGAAATGATCCTTACCTCCAAAGATGTATCTCTCAAAAATTAAACATGTACTATGTCTACAACTATAAGGTAATCCTTCATTTTCTTTTAGGGATATCCTTCTTGGAAATTGTGAACTTTTACCCATACTTTTACTTATATACTACTACCTTCTTCTTTTATCCATGATAAATCCTCATCACTCCCTCATGCTCCATCTCTACTTGGCTGGAGCTCCTATCTCTATTTCTCTTCACTACACCCTTCTCCTTGTTATCTCTTTTGATCTAAATCATCAATACTAATACTACTCCTTATATTCATAGCTTCCTAAAATTTACTTTTTTAATTCCATTTCTTATATTATCATAACTCTTTTTCTAACTCTAGAGTCTTTTTATTGTACTTTTCCACTAGATTATCCATGTTGGACTTAGGTTCAAGCTCTATCTTTTCTTCCTTTACTCCTTCTCCCTTATCTTGTACATACCCCCTTGATAACAGATGTGACTATTCCATATGTAAATGAATAGGTACTATTGATTTTTTAGAGCCAACATCTTAATGAGCATATGAATTTATTATAAGAATTTTCCTCTTATCCCTCTCATAAATAGATCTTTTGCCACTTTAAATGTTATGTAGCTTTATAATGTGAACTCTATGATATAATCATTAGTGTTTAAATCAAACCAATGATCTATCACATGGTTCTAGTTGGCGTTTAAGGCATGAAGCTATTCAATTTTCTCCTTAGACTATGTAATTTCAATAGTCACATGAGATCTAAAACAATGATGTTCTAGATAAGCTAACTAGTTAGCTATAAATCCAAGAAATTTTCACCAAAATTTCTGATAAATTTCACCATAAATATTTTCCTACACAATTTATTTATAACACCCTATTCTATGAGCTTCTTTCTACAAAGACTAGGCATTTTTGATCTAGCCAATGTTCCATATCTCTTTGACTAGGCAACCACCTTAGCATATCCTCAATAGTGATTTCCATGCTCACTACGCCATTATTAGTAGAGGTTCCTAGGTTCACCAAAAAATGATAATTATAGGGATAACACTCATGATTTAAGGGAGAAATTGTAGGAAAGGAAAATCATTACTTGATATTCAACTTTTATCCTAAGATCATAGAGGTTTATCCAATCAGGATTAATCTTATGACTATCTACTTTGACATGTATTTAATGATAAACTCCAATATGATGACATAATTTCCAAACTTGTAGAGAAAATATCTTGTTGCTATTCATTAATATAATAAGATTTCTAATAGATGAAAGTATTTGGAGATGTTTAAAGCTAAATAATATCAATTCATGAGGTTATTATATAATATTACTTGACTTTAGAATGGGTAGATAATACTAATTAGAAGACAAAACCAAATTCATACAAGATATTATTGTGACACATATCATTACCCAAAATATATATCTCACATAAGAAACACAAAATTATTATATTAACCATTAAATTCTACTTTAACTTACAATATTCGGATCATGAAAAATCAATGCACTTTCTTTGAAGAAATCCAAGGATTTACTCAAAAGGCCCAAATACAATATTACTTAATACTGTACAACACTATCTAACAATGTCTAACCCATTCTACTACAAGTTGTAGGAATATATAATCTTGAATACTATGTTGTTATAACTATAAAGTCTATACTTGGCATCCATGTATGTCAACCTGTATTCTATTGTTATATATTCCATGTACATAATCCCAAATGAAAATAGAATAACTTTGTAACAATCATGTAGGATAACCACTAACCAAAATGAAACCATGATCTTTATCCACATGGCACATTCATAGATACAAATGGTTAGTGTAAATATTCCCCAACTAATAAGTTTTAACCTTTGTCTATAGATTCAGGATCCACAGAAAACTAATTTGACCATGTTTATCCTCTATTTTTATCCTTTGGCTTGAAGTATTTCATTTCCAATAAATTGAATCACATTGGTTGACTCAGTTGTTTTTCTTGTTTACTAAATTTTCACTTACAATCAACTAGATTGAGCTGATAAATCTAGTTCATTTTAGTAGCTTTTAATTTTTAGTTTTTTAGTAAAAATGATGGAGATGGTCAATATAGTTCATTTTATCATTTTTTTATTTTCATTTTTCAAAAAATTATATTGATCTAGTTTATTTAGTTTATTTTAGTAGTTTTTACTTTTCAGCATTTTAACAAACTAGATTGTGTTGGTCGATCTAGTCTTATTTTACTATTTTTGGTTTTTAGCTTTTTACAGACTTAGTTTTATTTCACCTATTTTTACCTTTATAGTAGGGAACCAATTAGACCACCTATTGAACTACTTCATCAATGTTAATAAACTTCCTAATAAATCTACTCACCCTTTGATTAAATGATGGAAGCTTCTAGCTCACAAATCATACCATAACATGAGTGATGATAATATTTTTTAAGTGTTTTCTACTTCTATTTAAATTCCTCTTCAATAAAAAGTTCATATTTTTTCCCCTAAAAATTTAGAAGAAGCCTTAAACCAAGAAAAAATACAAGAATTTATTATGAGTCAATTTGAATCACCTCAAAGAAACTACTAAGTAATCTTTCTAATGATTTTCTCATAACATTGATTCATCTAAGCCTCCCCATCCTTAAAAGGGGGAATATAATTCAACCAATTTTAACCCAACCCACCATCCCTTGAGTATAGATGAGCTTAATAATAAATTTCCACCCTCTAAACCCATGAGTTATGATCCTTCCAAACCTTCTCCAAAATGGTATAGTCCTAATAAGTTTTATTGGTGGCATGTTACAATAGATCATTTTCGTGAGATTTTTCATGATCTTCATCCATTCCTTATTACTTATTTACTTGGTCCAAATTTCAATCTTGATACTCTTACTCAACAACATTATCAATACTATCTTCAAGCCTAGTATGACCAATTTAAATCATCACAATTGCATCAACATCATTTACCTAATATTAAAAAAACAATCACCCCATACATACACCTCATCCACTATTTTTGTCTAAACCATAATTGATCCTTATTCCTACACCAATAAGTAAATGATAACTAACATGAACAACTTCAAACTGGTGATTGCATTCATCAAACCTCAGCTTCTTAGGTCACATGAACCCAAGGAGCCCCTAGTTAAAATGCCTACTCCAAAATAAATCATAAATGTTCCTCTTTTACTTTATAAACATATTAAAACCTCGCCTACACATCCTATGTCACTTTTAAAATCCTTAAAATCTAACATATCAACACATTTTACTATCTCAAACGACATCAAAAATCCCAATTTAGTTCATTCTAACAATTCAATTTCACCTAGATTAGATATATCATAAATGTGATTAGAGAAGTATTTTCAAAAGATTGTGATCATGATAGAGGGGATGGAGATGGTGATGCTAAGGGATCTGGTGTAGGGCCTAATGTTGTTCTATAGTTAAAGGAGGACTAACCATCTAGGTTTGGTCAAGTGTGTCAGACAGAAGTTGACTAAAAAAAGGAATAAGTTTAGGCCAACCTCAATAAAGGAAAAATAGGTGATTATGGAGGTCCCAAATGTATATTTTCATGGGTTGAGTAGTTAAAGGTTAAATTAGGGTAATATGAAGAGTTATATCCAATACATGAGATGATAATTTTCAAAGACTCGAGAGGGTTTCATATAAATATGCTATATTCTCTAAAGGCAAAAACATCTTCAAGATTAATGCACACTATGATGGGTAAGTTTATAGGAGATCGTACCAATATAGATGCTTTTGGACAATGGGATTCAAGGATATAGACTCCAAAGGGACATTTATAAATTTTAGCTATGAGTAATTATTATTTTCTTATCTGATGCAATAATCAAGATCATTGTGCTAGTATTTTTATCGGAGGACCCTAGTTTATGGGGAGATCTAGCTTTATTTTTAGAAAATAAAAGCTCAGATTTGATCTAGAACAAGAAAATATCAATTTAATTCCAATTTGGGTTAGGTTTCCTATATTACCAATGGAGTTTTGGGAAGAGGATATAATCATCAGTGTTGTTAAGATTTTTGGGCATCTTATTGCTTTTAAATTTACTACCAAAGCTATAACATGTATGGTTCATGTGAGGTATTGTGTGAATGTGTTTATGGATCAATATCTCCCTTCATCTATTATTTTGAACTCATCTAGTGGAGAGTGAATTAAAAAAAATTGAATATGAAAATTCTGCTCTTAAATGTGATGGTTGTAAAAAGTTGGGACATATGATCAGAGAGTTTTTGTCATTTGTTAATAAAGGGAGTAATTTATTTTTCAATAAATACAAGATATGTGGTTAAGAAAACACAAAAAAGATCCATAACCCTCCAAGCCAGGTAACCAAAGAATAAAGTTAGAGAAAATAAAGGGTGATCAAGAGGCTATTAATAAGGATATAAAAGAAATGGAAATTTGAGATTTGATGAGGGTTAATGTTAAGGATTGGGAAAGAATTAAAAAAAAATACATTTGCATCAAATGGGAAGAATGGACATGTGGTAAATAATATACTAGAGGGTAATAAAATACAAGTCTACTCAAAGTTAAATGATCAATATTTAAAGAAAGGGGCAAAAGATAAAACTTTGGAGTATTTTCCTGCTATGGTAGAGGTAAGGGATTTTCGTCATATTATATCCCCAATTGCTTTTCAATTGTCTCCTATTATCAATAATAAGTTTTGATGCCTTAAATCTTTTTCTCTAGAGTAAGATGTGGAGGTAGTCTTTTCTATAAGGAAGGAAAATAATCACTCAACATACAAAGAGCTATTTATATTGGAGAATGAAGAGGTTATAGAATATATTAATAATGATTATTTGGTTATTGAGACCTTTTGATAGTTAAATAAATTGTTTCTTCACTAATTTAAAAAAATTAAGAGTAGGATGTTGGTACTTCAAAACATGTTAAATCTTAGAAATAGCTAAATGTGAGAAATTCAACAAAAATAGGTAAAGTATCTAAGGATAAAGCCAAAAGTAAAAATATAGAATTGGAAATAGCTAAAGGAACTTAGTCAATAATCTAAGCCAAGATTTATAAATTTCCCCCAAGATGTTGTAATGAAAGTCATTAGTTAGAATATAAGATGGATGAATCGTAATAATAAGCATAGGACCTTTAGAGATGCAATAAAAAAATAATTTACCTAATATTTTAGCTATTCAATAGACCAATGTGGATGAGACAATGGTATAAGATACTAATAATAAAGCATGGAAGGAGGCAAATATAATTAGTGTCAAAATTTTAGGTGCTTTTGGAGGGATAACTATTTTATAGGATGATAAGTTTTTAAAAGGGGAATTTTTGTTTAAAATTTCTCTAATTTGGGTATTTTATTTACATATAATAATTAGGGTTCAAGATGGATTCTATCAAATGTTTATGCCCTTAATTTGCATTCATCTCATAGAAAATTGTGGGTAGATCTCATGGCTTTTAGGATGACTTATGGGGATATTAATTGGATTATAGTAGGAGAATTTAATAATTATATAAATCCTTTGTAAAAAATGTTGCAACTCAATTATTCAAGGAAAGTATGGAGGATTTAGTAGCTTTCATTTCTAATAATGGTTTATTAGATGTGGAACTAAGAGGTTCTTCTTTTACACAGTCTAATAGGTAGATAGGGGATAACCTTATTCATGTCATGTTAGATCATGTCATCATTTATGTAAATTATATGTGTGTGCAAGACTTTTATCTCTCTTCATTTCACCATATTAGTTCATATCACAATCCTATCATCCTTAATATGGATGATAAATCAAAGAAGGAAAGGACACCTTACAGGTTTGAATACATATAGGTATCTCATTTGGATATATATGAGAGGATCAAGGAATGGTGGAATATATACATCCATGGTAGTGATATGTTTATATTGGCTCAAAATATCAATAATGTTAATAAAAATATCAAGATTTGGAATTGTGGTGTTTTTGGTAATATATTTCATCAAAAGGAGAAGATTAGAGTAGTTATTAAGTTTATGGAGGAATGTTTGTGTGTGTGTGGGGGGGGGGGGGGGGGGGGGGGGAATGGTTTATGTGAGGAAACTTGGCTAAAATAAAATATTCTCCTAAGTGACTATCATACTTTAGTGGCTCATGAGGAAACCTTCTAATTGTACAAATCTTGATCTTTATGGATTAAGGAGGAGGATCATAATACCAAGTTTTTACATCTATATACTATTAATCATAAGATTCATAATAGGATAATTAAGATTATTCGATAATATGGTGTTTTATGCTTTGATGCTCTCATTATAAAGGAAGAATTAATTATACACTTTAATAATTTGTTTGCTGCCAACAATGCTTTAAATAGGATTAAGTCCCATGATTTTTTATTGAATGTTCCTTTGATTTTATTTCCTCGAGATAAATCTAATTTGTTGAATTTAATTTTAGAAGAGGAAGTGAGTGCAACATTTTTTTTTTGAATAAGAAAAATATCTTGGTACTGATGGATTTCCCATTGCCTTTTTTCAAAAAAAAGAAAATTATCAAACTTGATGTGTTGGAGGTTGTCGATGAGTTCTTATCTACTAGTAAAATTATGAGAGAATTCAACAATAATTTCATTGCCCTTATTCTCAAGAAGAGTGGAGTAATTAATTTTAAGGATTTTCATATGATAACTCTATGTAATTCAATTTATAATATTTTTACTAAAATTTTAGCTCTTCATCTTTATCCTTTGATGGATAAACTCATTGCTACATATTAGGGAGGTTTTATTTTGGGAAGGCAGATCCAGTATGGGGTTATAGTAGTCCACAAAATGATTCATTCTATGGTGAAAATTAAAGAAGTAGGTATGATTTTAAAACTTGATATGAGTAAGGATTATGTTATATTTGATTTTTATTATATGGACATGGTCTTAGAAAAGTATGGTTTTCTAAACACATCAAACTTTTAATTTTTAGTTTCATCTCTTCTAATATGTTTTCTATTTTGGTGAATGGTTCACTAGTTGAGTTTTTGGTAGCAAAGTTGGATAATATATGGAGACCCTTTATCCCATTTTTGGTTCATTTTGATGACAAATTATCTTAGTATAAACATGTTGGAAGCTTTGATCCAAGTGGATTTTAAAGGTTTTAAGTTGACAAATGGTATCCCTCATACTCTTCATCAATAATTTGTTGATTATATTATAACCTTGGATATTGCATCAATGAGAGAATCTAAATAAATAAATAATATCATAGCATATTATGAGGAGGTATCTATTCAAAAAATGAATTTTGAAAAAAGCTCTTTATTTTTTGTGAATACTCCTTTGCCTAGGAAATGTAAGATAACTAAAATCTAAGGTTTTCAAATTCAATCTATGCCTTCTATTTACTTAATTATGCCTCTTTTTCCAATAAATATGCCATTAAATTTATGTAACCCTCTTGTTGAAATATTTTAAAATAAACTCTCAAGATGGAAAGGTACTCATCTATCTCGTGCAAATAAGCTTATGTTGATAAAAAGTGTCTTACAAAATTTCTGAGTATACTCAATGTGTCTCTTCAAAATGCATATAGTTATACAAGATAAATTTGAGAAGATTAAGAAACATTTTTTATAAACACGTGAAAAGGAAAACCAAAGGTTTCCTTTGGTTTCTTGGGAAAGGATGAGCCTTCCCAAACATTTTGGTGGATTGGGTATAATAAATCTATAATGGATGACTAAGGCATTTGTTTCTGAGCTTTATTGTAGGTTTATTAATGAATTCAATCCTTGGATTTCAATCTTTCAAGCTAAATATTTGTAAAATATACCTTCATCTAATTTTATTAATTTATATATATATATATATATATATATATATATATATATATATATATATATATATATATATATATATATATGTATGTATATATATATGTATGTATATATATGTATGTATGTATTTATATATATATATATATATGTATATATATATATATATATATGTATATATATATATGTGTGTATATGTATATATATATATATATATATATATATATATATATATATATATATATATATATATGTATATATATATATATGTATATATATATATGTATATATATATATATATATATATATATATATATATATGTATATATATATATATATATGTATATATATAACCAGGTTTTCCACCTAAATTTTTTTGTTAAGAATAGGGATATTATACAAAAAGGCTATAAATGGAAAATTGGTAATAGTCTTAAAATTATATTGGGAGGATCCTTGGATTTTATATCACCCATTGAATAATCTTGAGCCATGGCATCAAATTAGGGATCAAATACAATGTTAATATGGTCTCATGGTAGTGGATTATTTTTAGATTCAGAATAGTAGAAGATACTAGAAATAATTGAAAATTGAAAATGTTGGTAATGAAGTTAGTAAAATTATTTTATTCTTAAATATATTGCTCAAATATATCCATAATTCTTATTTAACCAAGGAAGATGAATTAGTTTGGTATAGCTCACCAAATAGACAATATGATGTGAGATCTAGTTATAATAAGATGATTCCATAGCTTCAAGATCCAATTCCATGGTCTAAAATTTGGGATAAAAATATTATTCCCAAAATTAAGTTCTTTCTATGGCTTTGTTTATATAATAGGATACTCACTTTGAATAACTTGGATAAGAGAGGGTTGTCCTTGCTTAATAGATGTGTTCTTTATTAAGATGATAATGAATCTTTTCTTCATTTTATTTTATGTTGTTTGTTTGTGTTCAAGGTGTGGGGTTTTATTTTAGATAATTTTTAGACTAGTTGGTCTCATCCTTCCACTTTGGTAGACTTGTGAATTGCATGGATTGTACCATTCTCAAATCAGGAGCTTAAGAAACTATGGACCTTATATTTTCCTCATCTTATGTGGGGAATATGGAAAGAGATAAATAATAAGATATTTAGTGATATTAAAAGAGTGGTTAGTAAGATTTTCAATTTCATCATTGAGAGCTTGAAAATTATCAAATGGAGTAAGAAGCAAAAAATTTCTAGGCAAGAAGAAACCATTACAAAGAAATGGATTTTATCTTTGGATAATATACCTAATGTGGATTCTAAGTTATAAATTAGAAGTAAAGTTAAATGCTTATCTCCAATGCATGTTTGGGTTAAGTTTAACATTGATGGACATCTAAAGTTAACACAAGAATTCCTAGAGGTGGAGGTGTTATAGGATAGGACAATGGTGTCTTGATGGCTACATATGAGGGGAAGATGGGTTTTCAAACAAAACACTTGGTTGAATCCTTGGCTACACTTTGGGGGTGAAATTGCCTAAAGATTTTTGGTGTTGGCAGGTTATTAGTGGAGGGGAATTCCTTCAACATCATCAATTGTCTAAAAAATATCAATAAAGATAGCTAGACTATTTATAATATCATATAATAAATTTTATTCATTTCCTTTAATTTTCATGAGGTTCATTTTCAGCATGTTTTTAGGTAGGGTAATCAATTAACAAATTTCTTTGTTAATAGGGCTAGTTTCACAGTTCTTTAGAATTTGGGCTAAGAATGAGGACTTTCCCAAGAATGTTGATGTCATCATTTCTAGAGACAAGTTTGGATCACATCCCTAATCCTATTTTTTTCTTGTTAGGATCCTTATTTCCTTTCAATGGTGGGAATGATTTGGATTTCATATTGTGTTTGATTATGATTGTTAGCTATAAATATTTTAATGATTACATGTGGGAGGATAATTATAATCTGCAGTGGGGTTTTGAGTATAATATTTTCAACAAAGTGCCTTGTGCTAAGGTGTATATGGTTAATATGCTTATTTTGGTCAACTATCTTTCTATCTTCAGTTTGTCTATAAGTCAATATTTTAATATAGGTGGTGATCTGAATAGGGTTGAGAAACTATCGACTGAGAAAATTAGGAAAGACTTGAGGGTCTGGAAATTATCCATTATAGAGGATTAATTAAGTTTATTGGTAAAATTAATGGATTTGATAAGCTCTTGTCCAAAAAAATTTTAGCTCAATGGAATGATCATGTAATGGATAAATAATGTCTTTGTGGAAATCAATGAAGGGTTGATTATTCATGTGACTAGTATTAAAATGGAGGAAGTAAATTATGTTAAGTATAGTAGAGATTATAAAGAGGAGAAGGCCAAATTTGTGTTGGAGAACGAAGAGATAAAAAAATACCAAGGGAGTTACCCAAGGAAGGATTTTTTGAAGCCATATGATGTGATAAGAGATAAAATCATGAGGTGTGTCACTCTTGATGGTAGATTTTTAGTTGTCTATTATTTTCATATGCCTATCTTAAACTATTTTTTATAGCATAGTCCCCTTAGAAAGTCTTTATATATTGTACAATCACTGGAAAGCTTTTTTATTGATGTGAATATGGGTAAAAAATGTTACCACTCCATCAAGAGGTTATCTTCCTCATCTACAAGTTTTTCAATGCTTTAAACCATAGTATTCATACTGGGGTGAGGAAGGGTCATGTTAAAATGGTGAAAATCCCTAAAAGAATGTTAATAAGTTATACTAAGATAAATCATAGGAAGTATAATTTGGTAGAACAAAATCATGTTATTATTGATCTTGATAGGGACATTCAAGATCAAGAGGATATGACTATGGCTAATGGTGATAGGAATGAATTTGGTTTTGATACAATGATTGGCATTGATGATGTGGAAAATATGGAGGACCCTAAAATGAGTAAGTATCATGAAGTGAATGAGGAAATGATGGGTGAGGTTGTGGAAGGCTTGTAACTGCTTAAATAAGGAGGTAGGAAAGATGATGTTGGTCATAAGGAGAGTACATATAATGGTAATAAGGAAGTAGATTTATCTAATAAAAATCAAAACATTCCTACAAAATTTTATGTGGTAATTAATAATTTTAAAAAATTGAGATAGTCTAGATAAAATTATAGATGAAGCGAAGGTACATAAGACCATTCCTCGTTAGTTCATGAAAGATCACAAAAGTCTCAAAAAGGAGGTGATTAAGCTAAGTCAAAACAAATGGATATTTTTTACCAACACAGACATATTGGAGATAAGTTCTTAGTTTATGGATTTGAAAGAGAGAATGAATAAAATGGAGAGATAAAATGTGAACCTTAAGGATAATCTTTTTTTCTTGTGTATTTTAGTTGCATTGCTATGATAATATGTTTGTAAAGTATGGAAGGGTTAAAATTGTCGACAAAGAGGGACAATTAAAATTTTGGCATTACCAGGACTGAAAAGAATATCAAGGGTATATTTGGAAAGGAATATGTGTCTTAAAATACTCATCACATGGAAAAGGGCTTTATGAGCTTGATAGAGAATTGGGAGAAAGCATATGAGACCTAGAAATGTCTAGGGTGTTAGTGTGTTTTTTTGTTGCTTTCTTGTAGACTTTTTGTTGATTTTGAGTTGTTGATGTAGTTTTTCCTTTATTTTTGGTTCTTTTAGGGTAGGTGTATTGTTATATCTAGTATATGTGACCTTGTATAAATGTCTCTTGTATTGTGTAGGGTCCCTCTTAAAACCCTCTTTTACCATTAATAATTTAAAAAAATCAATTTCACCTTGATATATACTACATGTTGGGGCATCATCCACATATCACTTCAAACTATGGGGCATCTTGTAATGCTCATCCCTGCATCAAATTACCCATTGGGGCATCCTACGTTTCCCACTCTTCTTACACATTACACAATAACAAATAAATTCAAATTTAATAAACCTTCCAAGACACATGCTCATATTTGATATATATGATAGCATATATTTTGATCATTATTTTCATCTCATATTTCTTTATTTTTTTGCATTTTATTTTATTTAGATTCACTTTACTTACATCATTATTTCATTTGGGTTATTTGGTATCATTTCACTTTACTTTCACCATTGTTTCCTTTTTATTTTTGACCTTTCTATCACATTACATTCAACTTTTATTTCCATTGTGGTTCTTAGGTATCACTTTGATTGTTATCATTTATCACATTTGTTGCACTTTTACCTTAGTATATTTTTGATTATTTGACCCCCATCTAATTTCCCCTCTTTTGTGATGACTACTACCTTCATTGGTACTTGTGTTAGATCCCTTGTAGGTTAATATGGCTTCCTTGGTGACATGACTATACTAGCATTGCCTCAACCCTTTCATAAAACTATTTTACTTCCTTGTGATTAGATACGAGCATATTAATAATTATATCACTTATTACATGAATGGATTTCTTATTATCTTCAATTTACCTTATTTCCTTTCATTTTAGGCACACATAGGTCAGTTTTGAGATTGCACACATATTTTTGGGCAAGTCTAGGAGTCTTTAGACACCATGGTATTTAGGTCATTTTATCTAGTGACCAAGTGTAATCTATCTTATGTTTGTCACATAATTCACTCATGATTGGTTCTTCAAATATATATAGAGAAGGAATATTAAAATCCAAATGAGTTAAAATTCAAATCATATAAAAAATAAGATGAAATGATTCATAGGTAAGTACAATCCTAAAATTCAAAATCACACCAAAATATGTGATATATTTTTATCACATATCTTACTGTTGGCCTCATAATATAGCTTAGGCCCATTACGTTATAGTAGGTCAGTAGAATGGGGTATGAGGTCTTATATCATATACTTATAGTTCCACCTACTTTATCACAAAAGTACTTGATCTTTGTAGTAAAATGATAGCTTTGTAATGGGACTTAAGGAATAGGGAACACGTTACACCATCAACATGGGAAGGTAGGATCCATTTTTATTTACATACATATATCCTTCATGGAATGATCTATGTACTTCACTTGTTAACCCAAGATTTGCGTCCATTAGTCAAAGTATCCTAAGTCCTTGATGTTAATAGTTCTTAGCTTCTCCCACTTATTTAGTGTGTCTCATTCTTGATAATGATGTTCACATAACCCATGTAGTGCCTCAGATTCCTTATTTATATCAAACATTTTCTTGATATTCCCCTTGTTTGATATTGCCTTTAGGTTATCACATCCTTGATCATATCTACCTACTTAAACCTCTTGGTTTATAGTTTTTGAGTTGCATTATAACACATTAGAAAAGACCATGTTTTCATCACAAACATCCCTTAACATTCACTCACCATACCATATTATTATCATACTATTCATGCCATTAGGTGATTGTGTTTTATTACATTGAATTTTAGAGAAAGCACTAAGTTTAATTTGTTATCCTTTAGAGTTTTTTATTTTCATCTATCCATCTTGTTATTATTTGATTTTTGTGGACTTCACTTATCTTACATAGGAAATTTGACATGATTAATTATTTTCCTTTGTGTTTGACATTACATGATTGTATTACATCTTGACTTACATTTCATTTTTAGTCATTTATGTTTTCTTCATTCTTGACTTAAATTTTGAATTACATTTCATTTTTTTTTCATTTAAGTTTTTTTCATGCTTCATTTGACATTATTGTCTTACACTTACTTACATTCATTTACTTACATATATTTATTTGATTGCATTGATATTTCATTTGATTACAATGTTTTACATACTTCCCAATGTGATTTAGTGTGTTCTACATTCATTTTTGTCATTAATGTTTTATATACTTACAAATGTGATTAAATATGTTATACATTCCTTTTAAGTCATTCATGTTTTACATACTTCCTAACATGATTTAGTATGTTCTACATTCATTTGTCATCATTTTGTCATTACATGCGAGGTATTTTGGTTCTAACCTAGAAAATTTATGATCCTATCATGCCAAATTTAAGTAATTTATTAGTTTTTGGAGTTATTCATTATTACTTTGACCATCCTAAGTATGCATGAATTTTTTATTGTGTCTTTTATCTATAGAGTTTATTGAATATAGGTATTACACCCTCCATAATTGAGACTAGGATATTTGCATGCAATCATTTAGTGGAAAGGTAAGTCAAGGTGTGTATATGGTACTTTCAATTAATTTCATTTCATTTTAGCATTAATTTCATTATTTCATTTTTATTTATCTTAGTTTTATGCATTGATATGTTTTTTATTGAAACACCATCCCGTATACATTGTGAACTTCAAGAGAAGCATATGTATACACATAATATTTTTAAACTTGATCATTTAATAAAACTTTCTCTCTTTTAGTGACCTATTGATTTTCAATCTCTAAGTGCATGCCTTAAAGGGTGCACTAGGAAAGGGTTAGGTAGACCATTAGTGCTTCATAAGATTTTTTTGGATTTGTATCATTCCTACCATTAATAAAACTTATTTATAGTGTATATCCATTTACATCCTATGATGTCTCCATAAAATCCTAAAACCCTAAAATATGGCTAAGTCTTATATCTTGAAACCCAAAAATGTGGCTATGTCTAAAATCTAATAGGACCCTCCAAAACCTAGAATTTGCATTTTTAACTTCTAGAGGTCTGAAACCACTCTTAAACATCATGAAATTGTGTGTGTGTGTGTGTGTGTGTGTGTGTGTGTGTGTGTGTGTGTGAACTAAAAGTATAATAAACTATGTGTCCATGTCTAAATGTAAAATTATACTTAAATGTTTATTTATTTATATCATGCATGTTTTATCACCTTTCATGCTTTTATCCCCTAATAAATTTTAAATTTAAATAGTCTTTAACTAATTTGGATAATTTTCCTACTACGTTATCTAGATTGATCATGTTTACCCACTTTTCCTACTAAGTTAGCTGACACTATGTAGTCATCCACTTGACTTGACACAATTGGCTAGATGGCACGAGGCTGGCCTAGTTAAACTTGTCATTATACTATGTCAATGAGTTAAATAAATCCTAGGAAGTCATCCTATTTGATCTTATTAGAAAGTTATGGCATATTATATAACTAGGTTGGTTTGGTTAAGCTAACCCAGTTCAATATTAGACAATAGATTTTAAAATAAGATTATGCTCCCCAATCTTGTCAACTTAAATTATATAAGGGTTTAGGGTTATCCATTATTATAAATTTAAGGATAATTTTAATCCAAGGGAGAAGAACATTCATTTTATCATCATTACAGTTCACAACTCTAATAAATCTACATTTAAAAGAACGATTTCTTAGGGTTTGGCTTGGAGATAAGATTACTTGTATTGTGAGAAGTCTTGGATATAAATTAGGAGTCTTATAGCCTAAAAAATTATTTATATAGTCTTATAATTACAAATCCTTAACAACCTCATTCAAATAAAAATTGGCTAAGGGAGAGATTGAGACTCGATAAGGTCAGTCAAGGTAAGTATTCCTAACTTTTTCTATTTCATTTAATAGATAGATACTATATAAGTAATATGTATTATGAATGTATAAATCCTTGATTAAACTACCTTCGTGCTTAAACTTATTATAAATGCAGGGTTTTATTTTTTTTCCATCTTTCATTTGAGGTGATCTAGGCCCTAATTTGCATATCATGATTCTTTGATATGCTTAACCAACCCTATTTGTGCCATGAGCTTTAGCGAGTAATAGATTAGTTTTATTTTATGTAATTAGACTTAGCTGGGGTTATTGCATAGTATAATATTTCTATAGGTTTTATAACCCTCTCCTTTGATTTTATATTTTAAGAGATATCTTGGTTAGGTTTAGTGGATCCAATTAGGTCATGATCCTGATATAAACATGTATTCCAATGAATGTTAGTTAATTACCTTATTCAATCTTGGATTTACTTGGTTAGGTAAGTTATAGATCTATATTAATTTATTATATACAAGAATCATAAGTAACCACATAGATTTGATACTTTTTTAAAATTTAATGAATAATGTATCACATAGGTTGAGTGCAAAAAATATATAAAAGTGCAAATACAAGATCATGATATGTGGAGTAAGGGTTTAATCATACAAAGTTAGAGCCCATAAGGGTTTAATAAAAATGGAATAGAGTATATATACTGATTCTTAAGGTAAATTAATAAGATTAATATAAAGCATATATTTATTTTGTTGTGGATGAATGATTTATTAGATTATTTTAGTGTGTAGATAATATTTATGGATTAAATAACACCTTAGTCTTGTACACTTGGAAAACTCAAACATTGAATGTTCATCTCAGTTATGGACCTTTATCACTTTTTGAAGTATTACATATGCACTATATTAAGCCCCTTGGCCTATATCTTAGTCCAAATAGTCTTATGTTGATAAACTAGGCCTTATATCTTGCTAGAAATGCTTAAAATGTGCTTATATTCAAACTTTGCATGTTTTGAGTCTATACCTACTTTGTTACTCTCTAGACTCTAACATCTAAGATAGACACTAGTGGCAAAACTAGTGTCTTGAGATAAGTATCTGGTGACCTAAAGTCATCTATTTTATAAATGAAATGGATCCTAATAATTAGCCTAAGTTTTTTAATGTGAGTTACTTCTCCAAAGGGATTGATATAAATGCAAGATCAACCCTCATTCATTCCTCAGCTAGAAAATACCAAAAAGAGACTAAGGCAATTTATCAAAGCATTTAATTTAATAAATATTCTATATGTACACACTAATCATAGGGACAACACACCTACAGATTTGAAGTACTCAAAGAGCAATCCAATAACTTGATTTTCCAAGTTACAATCTAGGTCATTATTTTACTTACTTTACACATATTGAATGATTCACACATAAGATAACATGTAGGGGAGAACATAAGTTTGAGGCCCTATTTAGAGTATTGGATATGTAGGCAACACTAACTAATATCAGGGCTTTTGGCGCAGATCAACACCATGTTCTCACTAACCCATTTTTTTTCAAGCTCACCACGAAGATGAAGAACTAGGGTTTTGACATTTTAAGAGGAATGATAGTACATGACCCAAATTTGAATGCACCAGAGTGAAGATGAAGACAAATACAAAAGCATTTCAATGGTCATATCATTTTCCATCAAGTATTTTGTACATGACACATGTGTTGAACCCAAATAGTAGAGTCGATGCAACTACCCCAAACTAACATTAGTGTCCATAGGTTCATAAGCATCCAATCCAAAATCTAATTATTTTTTAAATAATCATCTACTAGTATAGTTAATACATGTTCTAGATCTATCATTGTGTTAGCATCAGAACTAGCTAAGAATATTATTTCTTTGTTATATTCATATATAGCTTAGTTATACTTTCTATATTTAGCCTATTCTCAATATAATAAATCCATTGTATGTTTATAATTGATTTTAGCACCCAATTGGCATGTTGTAATTCTGATTATCACCCTTGTGCAGTGTCATTTATATATACCCCTTTAATAGTAATCTAGGGATAACTCAAAGCACTTAGATTCATTTTAGGGTTAAATATTTGGTGAACCTGACCTCTGTATCTTTTCATGTGACTCCTAGAGGGTTCTAAAAATTGGTCGATTTTTTTAATTTATAACTTGCTAAAATTTGTTTCAAAAATCTATTTGTTTTCAAAATCTAAAAAAGACATCAAAAAAATGGATTTCTCCTTAGAGTTTATGTGTCTATCCTATCCTATTATCATTTTGGTATTTAGGACATTTCAAATGGATAAAAATGAGTTTACTTTCCCTAAACTTAAGGAGGGTGATAATTATTCTCCCTCTAATCAGGTTCAACTATCAGTCCTTCAAAATGTAAGGTGGATCATCTTATTATGCCAAAATATGGTAACAATTAAACCCTTCCCACATCCCTTGATGGTAAATTTATGCATGTTCAATTTTATATACCTAGGATTTATGCTTATGAATCCCTAAAATATCAAATTACCAATATGAGAAAGTTAATGCATGAGTTACAAAAGCAAAATCTCTCTAAATTCAAAGATCACCTTATTGTAAAATCAGATTTCATGTACACATAATCCACATTATGATAGTGTGAATCATGTGTTTGCATCCTCATCTAGAAATGTTGTGCCAAACAAGGTTTCTTATCTAAATTCAAAGCTATAACAAAACACATCTAAAAAAATTGATCCAAACATTATACTAATGGTTACTAAGAGACCAAGTGAAATCCTAAGGGAAATGATTCTAGACAAAGTAATAAACTTACCTCTTATATATCTTATATGTATATCCAAATACTAGTGTGCATATCGTAGAGTGCAATGGCACCACACAAACCATTGCTTAGATATAAAGAACAAGATACCATTTATAATTTATAATGGTGATCATACAATCCATACCTCTCACCTGAAGACATAAAAGGTCTCAAATATTCCAAAAATACCTAAAAAATGAAAAAAAAATCAAAAATATTTGTGGCACCTACATGTTATATTGGCTCCTTGGCATATATGTGTTAGTTCAATGTTGATGGATGGCATATTTAGTTACTCCAAAAAACATACATGTGTGTCACACTTCTATTTGAATGTGATATATTCATACACAAATACATGATCTATTACTATTTCATATGTTGGGCCTTCCCTCTACTCATGTCATGCAGACATTTGGGGAATCCACTTCTTTGATCATGATACACACAAGCTATATGGTTCAATTATCATATTTCATTATCATGTTTAAGATTAAATATGTAATTAAACATACCTTTATCCATGATTATATATTACATGAGGTAATTTTTATTCTTTACACTTGATATTTTTTCCTAACACATTTTACCCATGAGATATTATGACATGTTTATTCAGGTTGCTTTTGAATTAATTTATACACTTTCTTGAGTGTATTGCCTTGTTATTGTATTACTTGTTTGAGCATTTGAATATGATCCTTTGCTTATGGACCTATGTCTATGTATTATTTATTTTAAATTTTAATATGTCATTATTTGTTATATAAACATTTGAATATTTCATTATTGATTTTATGAACATTTGACTCAAACATGTTCTTTTGATTGTGCAATATTTGAACATGCCCCTTATTTATGATCTCCTTAGACCATTTATTTTTGACTTTATTTTTAGTGATATTATGTGTGTACTTTATTTTATTGTTGATATTATGTTTTTACTATCTATACATTACCAAGATCCTTATCATGCATCTTAAGCCCCGATGTGATCACATTGCTTCTATGCGCTTCAATTATCTATCTACCTAGACAATTGTCTTATCATTTTGAGGTGTGGTAACTATTAATTCCAATATTTCACTCACCTCAAAGGGGGAATATTATTGGGGTACATAAAATATGCATGTTATCCACACTTGGCATAATTTTAAAATTTAGTGAGGGCATGTTTTGGAAACATGTTCTCCACACTTATTCAATATTTAGCATCTCTGAATTATAGTGAGGGAATGTTTTAGAAACACATTATCCACATTGGTACTTATATAAATTTTAATATTTATCCATATATAATGTGGGAATACTTTGGGATCATGTTATCCACACTTACATAGTTTTATGAATTGGCCAAAACACACAATTATATGATTCAAATTCACAATTGTGGTAAAATTCTATACATTGGTATAGTTTTCATACACAATTTTAAGATGAGACATATATAAGGTTAATACATTAAATAATTTGTACCTAATATTTCAAAATTAAAATTAGTTTTAGATTCCTAAACACTTTTATGTATTGCCACCATATCATAAACTTTTATGTACAGATACCCCATTCGGATTTTTATAGACTTTAATGAGCCAATTTATCATAATATTTGGTTCATTTTTGGGTATGGTTAAGGTGCTTAAATAAATCAATATTTTCATTTTTTAGGTTGAAATTTATTTTATCCTATAGCCTCCCTAGGTTATAAATCTCAACTTCCAAGTGGCAACTTATCTTTACTCCAAGGTTGGGGGCATGGGCCTCTCTCTCTCTGTATATATATATCCTTGGATATAAACACTTCCAAGATTTATCTATATTTATCCTAAACTTATTTTTAGATCCTTATAATGATACATCTTTTTCAAATTAACTTGCCAATAGGTAAGGCAATTACATCAACACACACATGTACTCCTAAACCTTGATCTTTCAATTTCAATCTATTTCAAGTAATTTTAATTCTAGATTATATGTGTATGCATCTAAATTTTATCACCTTATCCAACTAACTAATATCATCCCTAATCTCATCTAATTCCTCCTTAGTAACTCTAATATCCCCTTCAATCATATTATCATACATCAACCTTATAATTCATATGTCTAATTAATCACCTTATAAATAATCCCACTTACCAAATAACCTTGTCTTATTCTAATATTTGTGAATTTTTAAATTTCCCTCACCTATCCCCTATCTACCTACTACTAGGTTTTACTAAAATCCTATCCACTAACTCTCATCTAAACCCTAATATAATCATCTACTAATCTCTTTTACTCCTCACAAAATGAATCTAAAGGATTATATCCTCTATAATCCTATACCACATTCCCACTTTCAATAGATTTCCTCTATATAATGCCATAAATAATTTTAAATTCCTTAGAAATCTCCCTCCTTCCTTCATATAAACAATACATCCCCCATTCAAAGTCCATATTTGGATTAAGAGGTGATATAAGGGAATCATATAAGGATGAGAGGACCATGCCCCAAACCTTGGATCAAAGAAGATTTTGAGAGAGAGAGAGAGAGAGAGAGAGAGAGAGAGAGAGAGAGAGAGAGAGAGAGAGAGAGAGAGAGAGAGAGAGAGAGAGAGAGAGAGAGAGAGAGAGCCTCACAATGATATATCTTTTTCAAATCAACTTGCCAATAGGTAAGGCTATTACATCGACACACAAGCATACTCCTAAACCTTGTTTTTTTCAATTTCAATCTATTTAAAGTAATTTTAATTATAGATTATGTGTATGAATCTAAATTTTCTCACCTTATCCAACTTACTAATATCATCCCTAATCTCACCTAATTCCTCTTTACTAACTCCAATATCCCCTTCAATCCTCTTATCATACATCAACCTTATAATTCATATGTATAATTAATCACATTATAAATAATCCCACTTACCAAATAACCTTGTGTTATTCTAATATTTTTGAATTTTTAAATTTCCCTAACCTATCCCCTATCTACCAACTACTAGGCTTTCCTACCACTAACTCTCATCTAACCCCTCATCTAATCATCTCCTAATATTTTTTACTCCTAAAA
>JARHVA010001457.1:860000-870000 GCA_037957365.1 Torreya grandis
GAGAATGCATAGCTCATGAATCCTAGTATTATATAATAGGGTTAGATCTTCATAGCTTGTATGTAATAGAAACAAGGTAGACAATTCAATGATTGAATTGGTTGTAATTGAGAGAGAGAGAACTCTTGAGGGAAAGAGATCTGTACATCTTAGAGGTGTGAGAAGAAAGAGAGATTTTTTCATTGTATTTCCTTCTGGAAGAGTAGAATACAAGATTGGTTGTTTCTTGTATCTCCTATTCTTTATTATTTCTAATTTCTAGTTACTTATTGATTCTGGTTTAATTCCATGTTTAGTTGCTTATACAAGAGTAATCAATTGTACTCTGTAAGATCCTAACAAGTGGTATCAGAGCCAGGGTCACTAACACCTTGGTTTTAGAGTGTGTTAAGTTTTTGTTGATTACAGAATTCACTCACAGGGGTTTCTGATTGAGTGGGAGTAAAGCAATGGCAGAAGAAAGTAAGCTAAGAATGGAGAAATTCAATGGCAAGAATTATCAATTATGGAGGATGCAAATAGAAGATTATCTATATCAAAAAGATCTGTACTTATCATTAGGTGGGGTTTCAAGCAAGCCCATAGATATGCAAGATGAAGAATGGAATGTTCTTGATAGAAAGGCTCTTGGATCTATAAGGTTGAGCCTGGCATCTTCTATGATTTCCAACTTATCACAGGCAAAGACAACGGTAGAGTTAATGGATATTTTGGCAAATTTATATGAAAAGCCCTTAGCTTTGAATAAGGTATATCTTATGAAGCAATTATTTAATTTGCAAATGCAGGAAGGTGGATCTATATCTAGTCATCTAAATGATTTCCATGCAATAGTAAATTAGTTAAATTTAGTTAAAATAGTTTTTGATGATGAAATTAAGGCTCTCTTAATTTTATGCTCTTTACCTGAAAGTTGGCATAGTTTGGTAATGGCAGTTAGTAATACTACATCTACTTCAAATATCTTGAAAGTTGATGATGTTGTTAGTGTAATCTTGAATGAAGAAATTCATAGGAAAAGCATAGAGGAAACAACAGGTAATGCTTTAAGTGTTGAAAGTAAGGGAAGTCAAAGAGAGAAGGGCAAGCAAGGGAGATCAAGATCAAAGTCAAAGATGAGAAGTAGATCCAAATATAGAAATGGAGGTATCATATGCTAGAATTGTGGAAAGAAAGGGCATGCAAAGAGAGATTGTTGGTTGAAAGTTAAAGAAGAAAATCAGCATGAAGGTAATAAAGAAGAAGCAAAAGTTGCAGGTATTGTTGCACAAGATGCTCTTATATTTTATTTGAATAATAAAGTAGAATCTTGGGTTTTAGATTCTGGTGCCTCTTTCCATGCAACCCCAAATAGAGAATTTTTCAATGATTATGTCCATAGAGATTTTGGAAAAGTTTATTTAGGGGATGATGAACCTTGTCAAATTGTTGGCAAAGGAAAAGTGCAGTTGAAATTGTAGAATGGCAACACATGGGTGTTGAAGGATGTCATGCATGTACCCATCCTAAAGAGGAATCTGATTTTTGTAGGAAAGTTGGGGGATTAGGGTTGCACAGTAACTCTCACAGCTGAATATTGAAAAGTTTCCAAGGGTGCACTTGTATTAGCCAAAGGTAAGAGAGTAGGTACACTTTATCTATGTACTTATATTACTGATTATTCTCCCTCTGTTTTATCTACTTCAGATGTAGATGAAAAGTTGTGGCACTGTAGGCTTGGTCACATGAGTGAGAAGGGAATGAATGTTCTTAAGTCAAGAGGTAAGATTTCAAATTTGAAAAGCATAGATCTAGATTTTTGTGAGCATTGTATTTTTGGAAAATAGAAGAAAGTGAGGTTTCTCAAAACTGGGTCAACAAAGAAGAAGCACAAGTTGGAGCTTGTTCACACAGACGTGTGGGGACCAGCTCAAGTAGCTTGTATTAGAGGATCATGGTATTATGTTACTTTCATTGATGATGCTACAAGAAAGGTATGGGTTTATTGCATAAAGAAGAAATCTGATGTTTTTGACACATTTAAGAAATGGAAAGCTTTGGTTGAGAATGAAACAAGTTTGAGATTGAAGTGACTTAGATCTGACAATGGTGGTGAGTATTGCAACAATAAATTCAATAGTTACTATTCTATGAGTGGAATATGTAGGGAAAAGATGGTTCTAAGGACACCTCAGCAAAATGGAGTTTCTGAAAGGATGAATAGAACAATAACAGAGCGTGCATAGAGTATGAGGTTACATGTTGGTTTGCCCTTACAGTTTTGGGTAGAGGCTGTAGATACTATAGTTTACCTGATTAACAAAGGACCTTCTACTACACTGGATGGTGGAATTCAAGAAGAGGCATGGATGGGTAAAAAGGTAGATCTTTAATTTCTCAGAGTTTTTGGTTTTGAAGCTTTTGTGCACATTGATAAAGAAAATAGAAAAAAGCTGGATGCTAAATCTATGCGGTGCACTTTCATTGATTATGGCTATGGAGATTTCAGATTTTGATTGTGGAATTTAGGAACTAACAAAATTATTAGAATTCATGATGTAGTTTTCAATGAGAAAGTGATGTATAGTGATCAGCTCAAGAGGATGAATAATTCTGAGCAGGGCAATGTTGATTTGGATGAGGTTATGATCCAAAATGAGCTCACGGGTAAAAATAATCACACACAAGAAAACATAGACATCGACGTCAGTTAGGTAGGAACCAACATCAGTCAGGCAAGAACTGATGTCGGTCAGGCAAGAACTGACAACGGTCAGACAAAAACTGATGTCAGTCAGATGGAACTGATGTCGGTCAGGTGCAAACTGAGAGATGACCGAGATCGGTCACTGACAGAAAGAAATTTGGGCAGACAGCAAGCTGTGAATGAGTCTCAAATGCCCATGAGGAGGTCTGAAAGGGTAAGTAAACCTCCAATTCATTATTCCCCTTCTTTATTCTACTTGTTGCTCACTTATAGTGTAGAACTAGAAAGTTTTGATGAGGCAATGCAGGTAGAATCTAGGAAATAGTGGGAGTATGGCATGAATGAGGAAATTGATTCCTTGAAAGAGAACCAAATGTGGGATTTGGTTGAGTTGCCAGCTGGAAAGAAAGCATTGAAAAATAAATGGGTTTATAGGTTAAAAGAAGGAGAGAATGGACAAATGAGACATAAGGCCAAGTTGGTAGTAAAGGGATTTGCATAGAAACCAGGTATTGATTTTGGTGAAAATTTTTCTCCTGTAGTAAAAATGACTTCTATTCAGACTGTATTGTCTTTAGTTGCTATTGAGGATTTGCATCTTGAGCAACTTGATGTTAAGACAATGTTTTTTCATGGCGATTTGGATGAAGAAATATATATGGATCAGCCGGAAGTTTTTGAGGTCAAAGGTAAGGAAAAACTTGTGTGCAGGTTGAAGAAAAGCTTATATGGTCTTAAGCAAGCTCCAAGACAATGGTATTTGAGGTTTGGCAGGTTTATGACAGAGCATGGCTTTAGTAGATGTCAATCCGACCATTGTGTTTATTTTAATAGATTGGACAATGGTAGATATATTATTCTATTAC
This sequence comes from Torreya grandis, assembly GCA_037957365.1. Lineage (NCBI taxonomy): Eukaryota > Viridiplantae > Streptophyta > Pinopsida > Cupressales > Taxaceae > Torreya > Torreya grandis. The sequence continues at coordinate 863,553 of JARHVA010001457.1, forward strand.
TGTATGTAGATGATATGCTTGTTGCAGGTTCACACATGCAAGATATTACTGAGCTTAAGGTAAAATTAGCTCACACATTTGCCATGAAGGATTTAAGAGCAGCAAAGAAAATCCTTGGCATGAGTATTAAGAGAGATAGGAAAAATCATAGTTTGATTTTGTCTCAAGAGGATTATGTGAATAAGGTGTTGGAGAGATTCAATATGCAGGATGCAAAACCGGTAAGCACACCTATGGCTAGGCACTTCAATTTGAGCAAAGAACAATGTCCTAAATCACATGATGAGGTTGAGTACATGAGTAGAGTTCCATATGCTTCAGCAGTTGGGAGCTTGATGTATGTAATGGTATGTACTAGACCTGATATTGCCCAAGCAATGGGAGTTGTCAGCAAATTTATGGCCAACCCAGGAAAGGAACACTAGAAAGTAGTTCAGTGGATTCTCAAATATCTGAGAGGGACCAACAGTAGGCATTTATGTTATGGAGGGTCAAACACTTCTCTACATGGGTATGTAGATTCAGATATGGCAGGTGACTTGGATGGCAGGAGAAGCACCATAGGATATGTGTTCACTATTGGTGGAATGGTGGTTAGCTAGATTTCAAAGTTACAGAAGGTTGTTTCCTTGTCTACTACAGAGACAGAATACATTGCAGTCACAGAGGCTAGCAAGGAAATGATTTGGATGACTCAGTGCATGGAAGAGTTGGGAAAGGAGCAAGGGAGTTGCAGATTGTACAGTGATAGTCAAAGTGCAATTCATTTGGAAAAGAATTCAGCCTTTCATTAAAGAACCAAACATATACAACTTAGGTACCACTTCATTAGACAGGTATTGGAGGATGGTGAGTTAAAGCTGGAAAAGATCCATACAGATAAGAACCCTGCTGATATGTTAACAAAGCCAGTAACAAAGGAGAAGTTGAATCTTCATTCAAATTTTGTTGGTCTTCAAGATTGAACTTGAAGATGGAGAAACAAGCTAGAGGATGTTGCTATATAGGTATAGGTGCAGCTATTTATCTCCAAGTGGGAGATTGTTGAGTTGTGGAGCTAAAAGCTTCACTAGATGAGCAAATGTGGAGGTTGTTGGAGTTACACAGTCACCGACATCGGTCAAGACTGACTGACATCGGTCAGGAGTCGACCAGAAGCTACAAACATCAATTATGGATTGGCTGACGTTGGGCATATGCAGACAGATAGGGACCGACGTCGGTCACCTATGCATTCCAAAAGTCTATTTTTGAGGATGAACAGATTGTTTGCATGAAAAGATAAATTGTTAGTCTTGAGTCCGCATTTCTATTTTTGGCAAGACAGATTTGAACCTTTGATTAAGAGGTGCATCTAATGGTGGAGAATGCATAGCTCATGAATCCTAGTATTATATAATAGGGTTAGATCTTCATAGCTTGTATGTAAGAGAAACAGGGTAGACAATTCAAGGATTGAATTCATTGTAATTGAGAGAGAGAGAACTCTTGAGGGAAAGAGATCTATACATCTAAGAGGTGTGAGAAGAAAGAGAGATTTCTTCATTGTATTTCCTTATAGAAGAGTTTAATACAAGATTGGTTGTTTCTTGTATTTCTTATTCTTTGATATTTTTGATTTCTAGTTACTTATTGATTTTGGTTTAATTCCATGTTTAGTTGCTTATACAAGAGTAATCAATTGTACTCTGTAAGATCCTAACAGTGATAACAAGTGGAGCAAAGGACATAGATGTGATGAGAAGAAGTTATTCTATATTGAGGGATCCAATGAAGATGAAGAAGAAGATGATGCCTCCAATGATGATGAGGAATAGATAGAGGAGATACCTAAAGATTCCCAACCTACAATCTCTTGTCATGCACTTGTAAGTATTAACACTCCACAAACTCTTAAGGTGGTGGGTTTCTTCAAGAAATAGAAGGTGACAATGTTGATTGATTTGGGGATCACACATAACTTCATCAGCCATAAGCTGGCCACTCGATTAAACTATTTCATCTACTTGGCACCAAAATTTTAAGTCATGATTGCAGATGGTGGCACAATAAATTGTTTAGGCAAATGCCATAGTATTAAGCTTGTTATGGGTGAGTACAATCTTGATTCTCCTATGTTTTTTATTCCCATGGGTAGCACAAACATTATTTTGGGAGTCCAATGGCTCACAACCTTGGATACCATTGAGATGAACTTCCAAGAACTATTCATGTGCTTTCATTTTAAAGGTAGGAAAATTGAACTACATGGATTACAGGAAAAATATCCATATTTTAATTAGTTCACATCAGATGACCATGATTATAAAAAATGGGGCAAAGGGAATTATTGCATGATTATGTTCCATAGAGTTTTAACCCACACAAGAATCTACACATCCTAATCTATAGATGATTCTTGATGACCACCATCTATTTTTAGGGCCATGCCAAAAGGACTACCACCAAAAAGAGAACATGATCATGCCATTCAACTACTTCTAGGGAGTCAACCACCAAATATCAGACCATATAGATATCCATATGCACAGAAGAGTGAAATCAAAAATATGGTCCATGAGATGCTAGAGGTAGGGATCATCAAGCATAGCTAAAGTGCATATTCATCACCAGTGATCATGGTACAAAAGAAAGATGACACATGGAGGATGTGCCTAGATTATAGGGAAATCAACAAGTACACCATTAAAGATAAGTTTTCTATTCCAATAATTGATGATTTACTTGATGAGTTGCATGGTGCTAATTATTTCACAAAATTGGATCTTCACTTGGGGTACCATCAAATTAGAATCAAGGATGAAGATGTTCATAAAACTACTTTTAGAATGCATGAAGGCCATTATGAGTTTTTTGGTAATGCCCTTTGGTATTAAAAACACACCATCTACTTTTCAGAGCTTGATGAATACTATTTTTAGGCCTTTTTAAAGGAAGTTTGTGTTGGTTTTATTTAATGACATATTGATTTATAGTCAGACATGGAAAGCACATCTACAACATGTGAAACAGGTGTTGATAGTCTTAGAGACGAATTAGATTTATGAAAAGCCATCCAAATGTGATTTTGGAGTACAGGAGGTAGAGTACGTAGGTCACATTGTTTCCCATGAAGGTGTCAAATTTGATCCCTAGAAGATCAAAGCTATGATGGAATGGCCCATGCCAAAAATTCTCAAAAATCTCTGAGGGTTCCTAGGACTAATATGTTACTATCTAATATTTATGAAAGGTTATGGATGCATAGCAGCTCCACTCATTGCATTGCTAAAGAAGGATGCCTTCTATTGGAATGATTCTTCCACCAAAGCATTTGTGAAACTAAAAGTAGCTATGTGCACCACTCCAGTTTTGCATACTCTAGACTTCTCAAAGACATTCACTATTGAATGTGATGCTTTTGGATCTGGGTTGGGAGTAGTACTAATGTAGGAAGGAATACCCATTACATTTTAGAGTCATCAATTCAAAGGTAAGAATCTAAAAAAACATGTCTATGAGAAAGAAATGATGGCTATTCTTCATGTAATTAAACAATGGAGGCCCTATCTGATGGGTAGACACTTTAAGCTAAAAACAGATCATGATAGTCTCAAATACTTTTTAGAGCAAAGATTATCATCTAAGGAACAACAAAAGTGGGTAACCAAAATGTTGGGTTATGATTTTGAAATCATCTACAAGAAGTTTAAAGATAATGTAGTAGCAGATGCACTATCCAGATGGGATACATCCACAGAAGCATTACTTTGTGTAATGTCCATGTTGTAAGCAGATTGGGTGGATGAAGCCAGGTTAGAATGGGAGCAAGAAAAGGATACACAGATTCTGATTTAGAATCTCTAGTAAGATACTTTAGCCTCTGAAAAATTTGAATGGAAAGGTAATGTCCTATGGTATAAGGGTAGGCTATACTTATGCAAAGGTTTAGAGCTTAAGCATAAGATTCTTGTGGAGTTGCATGCATCTCCAATTGGGTGACACTCAAGGTTCTTAAAAACTTATCACAAAATTAATAAATAATTATTTTGGGAAGGACTCAAGGGATATGTACAAAATTTTGTGGCAAAATGCTTGATATGCCAACAGAATAAAGGTGAGATAGTTAAGACCCCAAGGTTGTTACAACCATTAGAAATTCCTAGTCAAAGGTGGGAGGAGGTTTCCATGGATTTAATCATAGGGTTGCCTTGTTTTGAAGGTAAGAATGTTATCTTGGTCATTGTGGATAGGCTTTAAAAAAATGCCCATTTTTGTGCTCTCTCACACCCATTTTTAGCAAGTATAATAGCAGCTATTTTTTTAGAGGCAATTCTAAAATTACACAGAACCCCAAAAATAATTGTAAATGATCATGATCCTATTTTCACTAGTAATTTTTGGACTAAACTATTTTCCTATTTGGGTAATCAACTATCTCATAGATCATCTTACCACCCCCAATCTAATGGACAAACAAAAGTGGTTAACAAATGTTTAGAGGGGTATCTCCGTTGTTTTGTATCAAATAAATAGGAATGTTGGGTTAAATGGCTACCACTTATAGAATGGTGGTATAACACATCTTTCCATACCTTTTCTAAAATGTCTCCATTTCTAGCACTATATGGTTACCATCTACCTTCCATCACTTCCTCATTAAAGGTGCAAACCAAGGTTCGAGATGTGGAGGATCACATTTAACATCAACAAGAGGTTTTGGCTAGTTTGAGAGAGAATTTGGCCTTGGCACAAAAAAAGATGAAGCAATAAGCAAATTAACACTATAGTGAGCAATATTTTGAGGTGGCTGACTAGGTATTTGTATGTTTGAAGCCTTATAAGCAAATTTCCTTGAAGTAAGAGAAAAAGGACAAAAAACTTTCTCCTAAGTATTATGGCCCTTATCAGGTTCTAAAAAAAATTGGAAGTGTGGCTTACAGCTTGAGTTACCTCATTCATCTCACATACACCCAATATTTCATGTTTCCTATTTGAAGAAGGTCATTAGACAGAAAGTTTTAGCCTAGATAGAGCTCCCATAACTAGATGAAGAAGGATGAGTCATTTTGGAACTAGAGAAGATCCTCCAAACATGTACTAAGAGGTTGAGAACCAGAGAGATTAGGGAATATCTTATTAAGTGGAAGAACCTGAGCAGTGAAGATGTAGCTTGGGAAGGTGAAGATTTTTTGCAACAACATCTAGAGTTGTTCAATGTTGAGGACAACATTGGTTTGAATGGGAAGGGCATGCTACGCCCCTAACCTATTACATGTATTAGGATAGGAATAGCTAACTTGTGGCATAGTTATCCCTCTTTGATGCTATATCACATTTCTCTATGCATTCATTTGGTTAGTAGGTTAGTCTATGGAGTAATCATGGCCTAGATAGGCTATATATAGGAGGTAGTGGGTAATTATTTATCATCATATTGTGAATTATACTCTTATTGAAACTTGTGGAGGTTTCCCCCTCAAAGTGGCTTATCTATTATCATGTATTCTAATATATTTTAGTCATATTTGGATCTATTTCTTCTATTCTATTTTATTGTTGAAGTAATTTCATTACATGGATCTAGAAACAAGGATAAGTGAGAGTTTTGGTGTATGCTCTACATCATTTTGGTATCAAAGATAGTAAAATATTCTTATTAGACTATGAAAAACACTGACAACATGTGTTTTGAGGTGAATTATAGGACAAGGACTCAAGAACAATGTTTCATGGAGAGAGTTATTAGAGATGAAGATTTGGTCAAGAATATGGTAGATCAAGTGACATAGTTGAGGCCCCATTGGTCATGAAGATGGATACTATTGAGTAATATCTTAGAGAGAGAGTACAAGGAGAAGTAACATAGAGAGAAGAAGAAGATATCAATCAATAAGGTCAAGAAGTACCTTTGCAACCAAGAACAAGTGAGAGAGGAAATGAATAGGTGGTTTAAGAGAGACCACAAATGTAGGTAGAAATAGTTTAAGAAGAAGGAATGGGAGTACAACACCATGCATGGGATATTATATCATTTTAAGGAAGCATATTATTTCAAGGGAAATGTTGGCATTATGATAGAGAGGGACATAGGGTAGTAGAGTGTCCAATGAGTATTGGTAGAAGTATCCAGCAACAGAGTACAAGAGAAGTGAATGAGGAAAAAATATAAGAAATAAATGAGTCTTTACTCATTAGGATAAAATTATTTTAGTATAGAAATCACTCTAAAGAACCATCCCAAAGAATAAGCTTAATCAAAACCAGATGTAAAGCAAAAGGTAAGGTTTATAATTTAGTGATTGATGGAGGAAACACTAATAATATTGTGTCTTTAGAGATGGTGCATAAGTTGGACTTGAAGAGGATGCCACATCCACAACCATACAAGGTTTCATGGGTTCAAAATGGACATCAAATCCTTGTTAGTGAACAAATTTGGGTTGAATTCCATATAGGAGGATATAGA